>SDVV010004378.1:0-20256 GCA_016164225.1 Gammarus roeselii
AGGGTACTCAAGTATTAAAGCTCTGGTGCCATCACACACATGATTGTCTTGAGAGCGTGACGTAGGCACGGACCATGAGGGCAAGTGCCAGGGTACTCAAGTATTAAAGCTCTTATGCCATCACACACATGATTGTCTTGAGAGCGTGACGTAGGCACGGACCATGAGGGCAAGTGCCAGGGTACTCGAGTATTAAAGCTCTGGTGCCATCACACACATGATTGTCTTGAGAGCGTGACGTAGGCACGGACCATGAGAGCAAGTGCCAGGGTACTCGAGTATTAAAGCTCTGGTGCCATCACAAACATGATCGTCTTGAGAGCGTGACGTAGGCACGGACCATGAGGGCAAGTGCCAGGGTACTCAAGTATTGAAGCTCTGGTGCTTATCTGATCGTATTTAATGATTAGATCTCCGCTGCATCAACCCGAATGTGATCGTCGGTCAATAGCTATAGTAAAATATTCGATGATATGTAAAATCCGTAAACAATTGCAGTCAGTAGAGCTTAAAAGAAGTTGAAATAATACAGCGGGTGTTATCAGAATCGGCTACGGTGCAATACTCTAGGTTGATACTCTAGGCTGACACTGTATGTTGATAACATACAGGCCAATTCATAAAAAAGTAACCCAGTAAGTAAACAGGAGCGGAATTAGCGAACATGAAACAAAAGTGAAGTAGTATCATATATATAAAAATGGACTAGTCCTGACTAGAGTTTTGACCGTAGAAGAAAAGGGAAGAGGACCACGTGGTCGGTACCCAAGAGCTAAAACTCGCGCATGGGAATAGCAAAGCTGGAAGAAGGGGGTATTAAGTCATAGAAATACGTGGCTAATACCACCCCTTTGATATTATTGGGTCGGGGAGAGTGCAGCAATACTCTGCTGATTGTGGAGAGCAAAAATGTATTTGGAAAAATAAGATCAAAATAAAATTAGATAAAAACCGATGTAAAGACAGTGAGTGAGCAATTTAGCTGTCTGCCCAAGCATTAGCTTGAATCACAAAGTATAAAAGAGACCATTTAATTACGAAAAAATACGAAAATCACATAAATATTGTACTTAGTAGGACAATTTTGGAACTGCCGGCGGTAGGTCACAGTTAAATCCTGAAATAACTCCAGGCCTGATCTGAGGCGTCCTCTATAATTAACTACGCTCGTATTTTCTCCCTTGGCGTCCGCTGTCAGAGCCAGCTTCTAGAACCTGGCAAGGATAATCTCGGCCGGGATAGGAAAGGAAACCCAAAGTTGACTATGACAGGAAGAGACGGATTCTAAGGAGTGATAGGAAAATAAATACGGCCTTGATTTCAGTGAATATCAAATTGGAGAAGATTTCACTTCTATTTCTGGTGTCCCTACTATTTACTTCAATGAAAATGATGAAAAGCTTGACCGCATACCTAATAAAAATAAAAATAAATAAACGGTGAAAAAATCCGTCGACAAGCGTAACTTGTGCAGGGTCTTCCAGCCCCGACCATCCTCATCTTCAACTCGAATTTTCCCCTCAGCAGTTAACGTGTTCAAGTCAACCATTTCATTAACCGGGCCGGGTGTGCCAGTAGTAAACGCAGTAGTAAACACAATCACTCTTATCTAAAAAAATTATAGCTTGATGCAGCACTAGCTGCTGGTTTGACGTTCGGTACCAGGAGGACTCAGAAATCGTCTCTCTTATATAATGTGGGTAGAATTAAAAATATGAGGTGTTTGAGAAAGGACGACTTGATCGGAAGCAGTGTCCGCCCAAATCGAGAGTTGTTGGAGGAAATTCAGTGCTTTTAGTACCTGGGATCTCAGGCTCCGAAATGCAAGAGCCCTTGTTGGGAACAGGGTGATTGGATTCCTTGCTGCTTAACATTGGGTGTGCCAGCGTGTGCCAGTAGCCCAGTCATGTTGAGAAATGATTCACCAAGCATGTTACCAGCATAATCCTCTCGTTTTCATTTTTCTTCTCCCGCTTTTCATTCCGTCATTTTTTTTACAAAGCGATTGACGATAGCATTCTTTGCAACATTCCTGAGTGTAATAATGGGCCATGTTTCGAGCCATGTCGGCAGCTGCGTGTAATGCAGTGCCTTACGGGTACGGCTATTGCTTAAACGTTTTTATTATTTCTACTGAGTTACTGCATGTCCCAAAGATACTATCGTCACGTTACAGAGATAAACGAACTAAAATACTGCCCGATACTTGAATATTAATTTAGCAGCCGATAAAAAGTATGCATTAGGACACTCGTGTCAGAAGTAATCCAACGGTCATCAGCTACGGCAAAAGTTAATTACCTCCTTTCAAATGTGTAGCCTCTTCTACTATAAATTCTCATGAATGATTGATATCCAGAACACAGACAATACGACAATAGTCAATGTGTCCACATTCAATGTGTCCACTGTAAATAAGCCAATATTCAATGTAATAATAGTCAATGTGTCAATCGTAGTATGAAATATAACTGTTTCATACGAGCACACACACTTGTATCTTCACGTCCTGCCCTTTTCATTATGTCAACGACAGCTGACCCCACCGCGTTCGTGATTTATTACGTGCGCATACTATCTGAACATCATTTAGGGAAACATATCATTTTGCTTGCTACACTTTGTAGATTCTTGATTGCCTTTTATTGTTCTTTATCGCGTTATTTCTGATAGAAGCTAAAAATTTTGAGCTGCTCGTGTTCTAAAATGTTTCGTACTTTGAGAACAGCAAATTGATCCTGTATCTGTAGAAATAGCTAATCAAATCATAACATATAGTAGAAAACTATATTTTTTTCGTGGGTCAGCGTGAGATTTTCATTTTTAGCCGCCGCTGGTGACTGTAATTGATCCATTATCCTATACATTTAGATTTGGATGGGCCGTCATGGTCATTTCTGCCGTAACTGTTCATCAATTACGAGGAGGGACTCAGAAACGTCGCAGTATAACCATAAGTGGTCATCAGTTACAGAAGATAAATGGAGATTGACTTGCATGAGTATGTATTTTATAAGTATTCATAACCGAACGGATTTGCTAATTCAAACCAGAGATCTGAGGCGACTATGCATGTATTAACATTTGGACTGTCAGTTAAAACTAATAATTAACATACCCTGCATTTCAGACAGCAATCGGATGAGTCAAAAGCGGTTCAAAAGTCTCGTATGCAACGAGGCTTTTTTTCTGAAAATCATTTATACTTCAATAAAGGGAGAGAAAGATGGATAGAAAAGCAGTCACCGTTTTCGTGGGGACCGAAAAACTCTCAGGTTCTCCGGGAGATGTTCTTTTCAGGAATGAGTCTATTTTTTCACTCCATTGAAGCAAAGGACCGCATTGCCGATCTAAGGGGTCGTTAGTGTCCCGGTTTATTCCAACATCGTGTTTGAATCGAACATAAGAGAAGGATATTGATAGCCCTTTCAGGGTTGATGATATCGATATAATTTAGTTGGTTTCGGGAAGAGCCGAGATGGCATTAGAATCAAATGCGTTGCATAATATGAATAATTAGCTATTTACCGCTGTTACGTTCATCTGCTGGTATAACAGGGTTGTCATGCATGTTCTATATCACTTTTTATATTATAAGGACGCTTCTTGAGCGCAATGTCACCTTAACTGCTAGAAAATGTGTATCAATAAGTTTATTTATAACATCATATGAACAGATTGTTCATTTACATATACGAACTTGTGCGTATTTTACTCTTCATTTTTATTTGCAACAATCCAGGGGTGGTTTGGGATGTGTTACCGCAGTATGTTCTACCACAGTATGTCCTACCACAGTATGTCCTACCACAGTATGTCCTACCACTGTATGTCCTACCACAGTATGTCCTACCACAGTATGTCCTGCCGCAGTATGTTCTAGCACAGTATGTCCTACCATAGTGTGTCCTACCACAGTATGTCCTACCACAGTATGTCCTACCACAGTATGTCCTACCACAGTATGTCCTACCACAGTATGTCCTACCTCAGTATGTCCTACCACAGTATGTCCTACCACAGTATGTCCTAGCACAGTATGTCCTACCGCAGTATGTCCTACCACAGTATGTCCTACCACAGTATGTCCTACCACAGTATGTCCTACCACAGTATGTCCTACCACAGTGTGTCCTACCACAGTATGTCCTACCACAGTGTGTCCTACCACAGTATGTCCTACCACAGTATGTCCTACCACAGTATGTCCTAACACAGTATGTCCTACCACACTATGTCCTACCACAGTATTTCCTGCCACAGTATGTCAAACAGATTGTACAAGAAAGCAAGAACAGACTGAAGCTGTCACTAAGACAGTGCATTGGTTGAAGAATGATCAGATGAGCCGTACAGGTTTGAGCAGGACGGCCATTAGTATCACTTACATGGACAACAGGAGCAGGACGGCCGTTAGTATCGCTTACATGGACAACAGGAGCAGGACGGCTATTAGTATCGGTTACACGGACAAAAGGAGCTAGACGGCCATTAGCATCGCTTACATGGACAACAGGAGCTGGACGGCCATTAGCACCGCTTACACGGACAACAGGAGCAGGACGGCCGTTAGTATCACTTACACGGACAACAGAAGCAGGACTGCTATTAGTATCGCTTACACGAACAACAGGAGCAGGACGGCCATTAGTATCACTCATTCGGACTGAATAAGCTACACAGCCGGAAGTATCACTGACACCCACAGCATGAGTAGGACCGCTGTTAGCATTACTGTCATGTACGGCATCAGCATTAATACCGTTAGTATCAATTACACGCACAACATAAACAGTACGAATACAGCATGGCTCAGACGCATTTTGTGAGCAGGGCGGTCAGTTAACATACTGATAAGCACAGAATGAGCAGGATGGCCTGCTCATCCAATCACCCGCACAGCACGAGCAGGATGGCCATTTGTATCACGGACACAGCACGAGCAGGATGGCCGTTAGTATCAGGGATACAGCAAGAGCATGATGGCCGTTAGTATCACGGTTACAGCAAGAGCAGGATGGCCATTAGTATCACCAACACAGCCTGAGCTGGATGGCCTTTCATATCACGGACACAGCCTGAGCAGGATGGTCATTAGTATCACGGACACAGCATGAGCAGGATGGTCATTAGCATCACGGACACAGTGCGAGCAAGATGTCCTTTCGTATCAGTCACACGCACTACGCTGGGTAATGCCACCTCTCACTGACATCTCATTGGAAGCACCACGGACCAGCTGTTATGCTCAAACAAGTCATTCGAACACAATTAGTATTTACGTAAGGGGTCCTGTAGTAGTGCATTAGAGAGAGTTTAATGATGTCGCAGCACCAAGTGACTGCCGGCCTGCCTGTCCACTGTCTGTGAATTAATTAAAGTTGTGATTCCGTTGGGAATTGAGGGATGCGATCTATTCTGGAATTGCTTCCATCCCAAATGAATTGGGATACAGGGAATATTGTTCAGGCGTTAATTGAATCTGTCTCAATGGAAGAATTTTATCTGATTTCTGGATTTCTGCTATAGGTTGAAATGCCTATTTCGATGGAGTGATTTAATTTGCGATCACCAACAATAAATGAGGAGAGGATCTGTCGGAATGATTCTCCTCTAATTGCTTTGCAGAACTTCAATGACAAGACTGATTGTATTGACTTATCTCCTGCCCATAATCGATATACTGCCATGCAAGGGGGCACTGTCACAAGTTTGATCCAACAAAGCGTGGCACTGACTGGTGTTGCAAATATTGTTTCATCTCATTATTCGCGATTGGAGGGGAAATCTGAACACGTCGTGTGTTTTATTTCTCGTTATTAGTCTTCACAGCTCATGTATACTCCTACAATAATTGTTCACTAGTGAAGCCACACGAAATGTTTGCAAAGGGCTCCGTATGAAAGTCGTACCAATGGCCCACATGAAATGCGTACCAATGACGCCGCATGGCATGCGTTCGAACGGTACCACCAGCAATATAAGCGTTTGAACGGCGCCTCATTTGATGCGTATCAATAGAGCCACATGTAACATTCTAATGGCGCCGCATGTAACACTCTAATGGCGCCGCATGTAACACTCTAATAGCGCCACATGCAACACTCTAATGGCGACGCATGTAACACTCTAATGGCGCCGTATGTAACACTCTAATGGCGCCGCATGTAACACTCTAATGGCGCCGCATGTAACACTCTAATGGCGCCGCATGTAACACTCTAATAGCGCCACATGTAACACTCTAATGGCGACGCATGTAACACTCTAATGGCGCCGCATGTAACACTCTAATGGCGCCGCATATAACACTCTAATGGGGCCGCATGTAACACTCTAATGGCGCCGCGTGTAACACTCTAATAGCGCCACATGTGACACTCTAATGGCAATGCATGTAACACTCTAATGGCGACGCATGCAACACTCTAATGACGCCGCATGTAACACTCTAATGGCGACGCATGCAATACTCTAATGACGCCGAATGTAACACACTGATGGCGCTGCATGTAACACTCTAATGGCGCCGCATTTAACACTCTAATAGCAACGCATGTACCACTCTAATGGCGCTGCATGTAACACTCCAATTACAACGCATGTAACACTCTAATGGCGCGGCATGTAACACTCTGATGACGACTCATGCAACACTCTAATGGCACCGCATGTAACACTCTAATGGCGACGCATGCAACACTCTAATGGCGCCACATGTAACACTCTAATGGCAACGCATGTAACAATCTAATGGCACCGCATGTAACACTCTAATGTCGACGCATGCAGCACTCTAATGACGCCGCACGTATCACTCTAATGGCGCCGCATGAAACACTCTAATGGCGCGGCATGCAATTTAGATGGTATGTTACCTAGCACGCTCCAACGGCACAACATAATATGTGTCTACTGAGGTTAATAATGCATGCACTCCCTCTGCTTTCATTCAGTGCTGATTCATTCCCCGGCTGTTCTTATTCTTTGACCGAAACACGTTCGTATTTTAGTATTAGTAAATTTTACCTAATGTTACATTGGTTAGTGCAACTGAAATTTAATTCATTACATTTGCAAGCCAGCTTTGCTCTGTTGATGTTCAATTTGTTATGCATGCGCACTGAACTGATATCAAATGAATGAAACAGGGAGAATATCATCATAGAGTAGGCATCAAATTTAACCCAAGTTGAATAACATATGATTATATGCCCAACTGAATAAATACTACAAAATTTAACATTACTTTGGAAAATGGATATCATATATTTACACGTTCCTCGCCATCGTGCAATTGCTTGTAAATTCTCCGGACAATACTGTTGTGTGAAGAAATTGTTGAAATTACCTTTATTTGTGGAACTTGTAAGCCCTTCTTTCATAGAGATTAAGCTATTTTTAGACTAGTTTTTTACAGCCCAACCTACCATACAACAAATCAGACTCATACAAAATATTTGAAAATTTGATAACATATAAATACATTTGTGAAGATTACAGACATGAATTAAATGTATGTTAGAGACACAAACCAAACATGGTGAGAGTTTTGATGCAATTTGTTGAATTAAATGACATAATTTGTTAGTAAATTTTTTTAAGCTCAAGTTTCATAAGGCGCTATGGTAGTACAACACGCCTCAAAGTGGCCCTATGGTAGTACAGCACGCCTCAAAGTGGCCCTATGGTTGTACAGTACGCCTCAAAGTGACCTTATGTTAGAACAACTAGCATCAAAGTGGCCCTATGGTAGTAGAGCACACCCTAAAGTGGCCCTATGGAAGTACAACACGCCTCAAAGTGGCCCTATGGTAGTACAGCACGCCTCAAATTGGTCCTATGGTAGTACAACATGTCTCAAAGTGACCCTATGGTAGTACAACAATAATAAAAGTGGCCCTATGGTAGTACAAAACGCCTTAGAGTGGCCCTATGGTATTACAGCACACCTCAAAGTGGTCCCATGGTAGTACAGCGCGCTTCAAAGTGGCCCTATGAATGTACAACACGCCTCAAAGTAGCCCTATGGTAGTACAACACGCCTTAAAGGGGCCCTATGATAGTACAACACGCCTCAAAGTGGCCCTATGGTTGTACAACACGCCTCAAAGTAGCCCAAGGGTAGTACAACACGATTCAAAATGGCCCTATGGTAGTACAACACGATTCAAAGTGGCCCTATGGTAGTACAACATGCCTCAAAGTGGTCCTATGGTAGTACAACACGCCTCAAAGTGGCCCAATGGTAGTACAACACGCCTCAAAGTGGCCCTATGGTAGTACAACACGCCTCAGAGTGGCTCTGTAGGAGTACAACAGGCCTCAAAGTGGCCCTATGGTAGAACAACACGCCTCAGAGTGGCTCTGTAGAAGTACAACAGGCCTCAAAGTAGCGCAATGGTAGTACAATACGCCTCAGAGTGACTCTTTAGGAGTACAACAGGCCTCAAAGTGGCCCTATGGTAGTCCAACACGCCTCAGAGTGGCTCTGCAGAAGTACAACAGGCCTCAAAGTGGCCCTATGGTAGTCCAACACGCCTCAGAGTGGTTCTGTAGAAGTACAACAGGCCTCAAAGTGGCCCTATGGTAGTCCAATGCGCCTCAGAGTGGCTCTGTAGAAGTACAACAGGCCTCAAAGTGGCCCTATGGTAGTCCAACACACCTCAGAGTGGCTCTGTAGAAGTACAACAGGCCTCAAAGTGGCCCTATGGTAGTACAACACGCCTCAGAGTGGCTCTGTAGAAGTACAACAGGCCTCAAAGTGGCCCTATGGTAGAACAACACGCCTCACAGTGGCTCTGTAGAAGTACAACAGGCCTCAAAGTGGCGCTATGGTAGTACAATACGCCTCAGAGTGACTCTTTAGGAGTACAACAGGCCTCAAAGTGGCCCTATGGTAGTCCAACACGCCTCAGAGTGGCTCTGTAGAAGTACAACAGGCCTCAAAGTGGCCCTATGGTAGTCCAATACGCCTCAGAGTGGCTCTGTAGAAGTACAACAGGCCTCAAAGTGGCCCTATGGTAGTCCAACACACCTCAGAGTGGCTCTGTAGAAGTACAACAGGCCTCAAAGTGGCCCTATGGTAGAACAACACGCCTCAGAGTGGCTCTGTAGAAGTACAACAGGCCTCAAAGTGGCTCTATGGTAGTACAACACGCCTCAGAGTGGCTCTGTAGAAGTACAACAGGCCTCAAAGTGGCCCTATGGTAGTCCAACACGCCTCAGAGTGGCTCTGTAGGAGTACAAGAGGCCTCAAAGTGGCCCTATGGTAGTCCAACACGCCTCAGAGTGGCTCTGTAGGAGTACAAGAGGCCTCAAAGTGGCTCTGTGGTAGTGCAACATGCCTCAAAGTGGCCCTATGGTAGTACAACACGGCTCAGAGTGGCTCTGTAGGAGTACAAGAGGCCTCAAAGTGGCTCTGTGGTAGTACAAAATGCCTCAAAGTGGCCCTATGGTAGTACAACACGGCTCAGAGTGGCTCTGTAGGAGTACAAGAGGCCTCAAAGTGGCCCTATGGTAGTCCAACACGCCTCAGAGTGGCTCTGTAGGAGTACATGAGGCCTCAAAGTGGCTCTGTGATAGTACAATATGCCTCAAAGTGGCCCTATGGTAGTACAACACGGCTCAGAGTGGCTCTGTAGGAGTACAAGAGGCCTCAAAGTGGCTCTGTGGTAGTACAACATGCCTCAAAGTGGCCCTATGGTAGTACAACACGCCTCATCAAAGAATTGTGAACTCTGCCATTGCCAGTTCTCCGCATTGACTGATAGCATAAGACGTTAGGAATGAAGAGGTGGAAAGCAGGAAAGATTATGATAGTGCGACATGATGTTCCTGGAAATGCAGCTTAAAGCAATTGATCGCGATGAAGCGACTCATGAATGGATGAACTCACATAGCATAAACACACATGGCAGCTGGCCGTTATGCTCATTTTGATTAGAACATTTTTTAATTAATTCATATTGTTTGAAGTGGTAACGCTGGCAAGTTCCTATTACGACCTACACTAATGATTTAGTAAGTATTAGCTGGAACGCAGCTTTCTACACTAGTGTTTCCAACTAGTCACCATCAAGCACTGTTTAAACGAATGTGATTAAGATCCTGAAAGTAAGTTAAATTGTGGTATCGTTTACCGTAGATTATTTTTGACAGTGTTCCGTTTCAATCTGCGTAGTCATTGATTTAAGATTTCGACAGATCATTGGTCACAATTTTTCTGGCACCTGAAGCTCAGCTGCCCATCTGCCATACGCTTTGCTAAGAAGGAATACCTACTTCCTCCCACTGCAATATTTTAACACAGTAATTGGAAGCGATTTTCCTTGGTTTAATATAAATAAATTGACATTAGCTTCAAACAATTGAATTTTACAGACATATTTAAATTATCATAGGATTCCTGTGACTCTCTTAAATACACATTTCTGAACTTATTTTTCAGCATTTCATGTTGTAAATTGGTGTTATGAGACAATATAAGTCTTAATTACTTAAAATCATTCGAATGTATTATGAACACAATCAATGAGTTAATTATATATTTTTTTTTAATCAACAAGAAGAGTTATTTGTTGCTAGATCAGTAGAATTTGCTTCCAACACTGGAATATTTTAACCAAGTGATGCATGGCTCTGTATTCAAGCCCCCTAATCACATTTATCTATTAAACAACGTTACGATCCTGACAAAGTGGCCCTATGGTAGGCTAACAAGACTGATAGGAAGAATGCGGTAGAATAACAAGCCTGAATGAGGTACAATGTCGAGCCTGATTGGAAGAATGCGGTAGAATAACAAGAATGATTGGAAGAATGCGGTAGAATATTAGGCCTGATTAATAAAATGCGATAGAATGACAAGCCTGATTGGAAGAATGCGGTAGAATAACAAGCATGATTGAAATAATGCGGCAGAAGAACAAGCCTGAATGAAGGAAATGTCAAGCCTGTTTGGAAGAATGCGGAAGAATAACAAGCCTGATTGGAAGAATACGGTAGAATAACAAGCCTGATTGGTGGAATGCGGTAGAATAACAGTCTTAATTGGAAGAATGCGGAACTCTGCTACTCCCAGTTCACCCCATTCACTGAACTCTGCTACTCCCAGTTCACCACATTCACTGAACTCTGCTACTCCCAGTTCACCACATTCACTGAACTCTGCTACTCCCAGTTCACCCCATTGACTGATATTATAGTCCACAGAAAAATTTTGATATTTCGATTTGACGACCTTGGAAATGAAATGCATAAGACTCATACATGGATAAATACTAACATCAGTTTACCATAACACTTATTTCGATTGGAATATCCCTCTAACTAATTCAAAATATTTGTAGTAATGTCACCGGAAAATTTCTACCAGTATCATTGTTCCAAACTTGATCAACAATGCCACACAAACGCGTTAGTTAAGCACCATTATTTGTTTGAGCTAAGGGATGGGGGACCTATTTACTGATACGCTGCTTTATACTCTAGTTTTTTTGGAACAAGTCACCATGAGAGGCTTTTGAGGGAATACGATTAAAATCTCATAAAGTAAGTTGAATTATGGTTTCATTTCCCGTAGATTAGTTTCCAAACAATGCTTCAATTTTGGCTGCGTATTTATTGCTCCGAGAATCTGCGGCAGATCATTGGTAACAACTTTCCTGCCATCACATCTTTTCTGCCATCTTTGCTAAGAAAAAAAATTCCCCCCCATTGTGGTATTAAACTCTGTTATTAGGAGCGATCTTCCTTGGCTTCAAACAACCTAATTTTACAGACAGATCTTAAAAATATCATGGGATTCCTGTGATTCTCTTGAATACACCCTTTTGTGATAATTGAAACTGAATTTGGTGGTAAAATATCAACTGCATGCTTCATGAACACGGGCAATAAGTCAAATTGTGAATATTTTGGATTACTTTCTCTATAAATTTAACAGGAAAAGTCTTTGTTGCTTAAAAATTACAAGTTGCTGCAATCACTCGGATATTTTTTTAAAGTGATAAACAGTTTTGCCTACAAGCCCTTAATCACAATTATTTAACAAACAAAAACCATGAGCAATCTGTTTCCAGGCGAGCTGACAACATTTAGGCAATAATCTCTGGTGTGATACGAGTGTATGACAAGTAACTGATTACATATGTGCCGGGCCACCTGTGGCCGGACATGTCGACGGTGTATTGTGTCACATAGCCTCGGACACACCACTGATGTCTCGCCGATGCTTCTACCTTGCAGCGTCAGGTAATGTGGTCCCAAAGACACCACCAGATCAATACAATGTGCTTCTATGTTGTTTGGATTCAGCTTCGGCAGTTCGATATTTTAAAAATATCCAGGCATCCTTGAATTAAAACCACAACAAAATCCCTTCTGCTGTTTCCCGTGCCCATTGTATACTCGCTAATGCATATTTTTTTATCATATTCCCTTTCAATACAAATCATGACATTAGGATTATCAAGTTGGCGACTGCTAGGACAACTTGATTAAACATGCGCCTGCAAGATTTGCTGCCTAAGAGGCGTCCTGACGAACTGATGAGTTGTCAACGAAGATGAATTGAAGGTTGAAATTGAAGGGCTTCCGATGAAAAAAATATATATATCTCCATCACCTGAAAACGAAATTTACCTCAGACCGGTTACAAATTTGAGATCACAATGTCCTGGTAAAATTATTTTCAAGCTAATATTGTTCAAACAGACGCAAAGAGTCGATTAGGCTCTCGGATGATTAGGCTCTAAAAAAATATGATCATTTGTTTGTCTTACGGTGAGGACTGCACTTCGCAGAAGATCTTGCGTTTATTGAAGAACGGTAAAGAACTTTGAACAGCCGCGCGCATGAGATGCATACTTTGGTATTCATGTAATTTTCTTCTATGCAAGCTTTATATTTTCCTGCGGGCCACATTTGTAACGTATTCCAATTCTCCATTGCTCCCCTACCACTTCAACCCAATGGCAGGAGGAGTGTTTCCGCCATAAGCAGTCGGGGGTTACATGGCTGACGAGGAACAAAATATAAATTTTTCAATGCAGAGCTTGAAATATGAAGCTCAATGAAATTATAGCAAGACCATGGCGATGTTGATGCAGAATCGTTCAAAACATGACGCTGATGTTAGTGTGGCTCTGCGTTGCTGATTTAACTTCGTTCAGTCATAGAAAATAATCTGTTAACCACAACAACAATTGAAACATGAAGTAATATAATTTAACTAGCGTATTGAAGAATAAGAGGTCGATTTATTTCAATTGTATTGCCGTGAATCATTTTTTCACAGAAAGTGCTCCTGACTATTAGGTGCGATGCTTCCATTATCTGGACAACGGAAAAGATGTGAACCTTCTTTTGTAGGGCACCAGTTGTTTTTCCTTACTTCTGTCTCCTTCTCTGTCAGTACTCAGACAGGTTTAAGTACCGAGGTTCTGCAAGGATCCTCAACAAGCAGCAGCGGTAGCCCTGCATTAAGGATGCATTCATCGTGAAGAAAACCGTATATTTCCCAAAAGTGACCACCGTTCCTATCAGTCCCTTCAACTGAAGGGTTTCCGCAATGCCTGGGTCACTACCCCCTTATCTTCAGCCTGAAAGACTTGCTGGCATGTAAAGTGTTCTCTATAAAGTTTAGCGAGTGTTGGGATTGGGTTGACGGGCGACTCTCATAAAATGGCATGTAGCCCATGGCGAGGACATGCAACTTCTCGAGTTACGGAAGCGTGAACGACGTGATGTAGAGGGGGAAATTTGAAATCTCTCGTGATACAAATCATACAAGTTTTTGAGAACAGCTAAGCATAAGGTAATTGTAGTCACCGTTAGCGACAGTTTACCTTCTCAGTGTATGAAACACTGTTGATAATGAAATATCTCTTGGTATTCAACAAACATCAGTCATTAGTGCAGGAGGGAACAATATAGGGAATGGCTTATTAGAATTCAAATCATACAACAAAATTGCTGACTTTTCAATCAGTACAACCATATTAAATTTCAATTGTTCATCATACAACTTCTATATTCTGGATGCTGAGTTAACGCGATTAGCTATGCCGACGACATGGTCCTTCTGGCCCCACATGCCGATGCTCTTCACACGATGCTAAATATATGCGAGACAGAGCCGCGAAACTAGACATCGAGTACAATACCAGTATATCAGTGTGTATGCTAGTGAAACCACCAAACCAGAGGTTCCAGAACAGAACGGACGAGGTACTTAGCGGGACCCCGCTGGAGTATGTGGACAGTTTACCTCACTTGGTGCCTTTAATAACAAATAACCGGTGTGATAATGACGATATCTCCAACAACACCGTAAGTTAAATGCAGTTGGCAACCAGCTTATGAGAAAATTCCACTTTAGTACAACAGTTGTTAAGCTGCAGCTTTTTAAAAATTACTGTAATCTTATATACTGTAACTCATTGTGGTGTACATTTACCTGGGGTACTATGAGCTAACTTTGAGTAGCATACAATGACAGATTCAGGGGGCTGGTGGGTGTCCCAAGACTAACGAGTGCTAGCCTAGTATTTGCAGAATAGGATGTTGATTGCCTAAAAATACAAGCACGAAAAAGAGCATATAGCCTCCAGGAACGAATTGAATACTCGAATAACCCCTTCCTGGAGGCAGTATGTAAAAGTGAGGAATACGAACAATTACCCACTTAAAGGTGGGACAGAATACTGCTTGTACAGGAAAATCACGATATTAATAAGAATAATGTTTGACTCTCTACTGCATATGCGGGTTGTGGGCACATTACATGCGGGCGGCTGTCAGGTTGAGATGCGACCCCGAGTATGTTCACGGATACGTGGCTTTATACTAAACCTCTTCAACATTGTTGTTAGTATACATATTCATGTGGGAAAGGGACATAAAAGGTATTTTAAGCCCGCGTGTCTCAAACCCAATCTATAAATTATTGTCGTCTACCTCAATCTCGATCTGTCTTCACGTGTCTTTATTTTAGACGATATTTTTGATGTATTGGTAGGAATGTTTTTTTGTTGAACTTGTTTTCTGTTGTAACCATTATTGTACCATCAAGTGCCTCAATAAAGATGACGATTATTATTATTATAATCCACACCGTCTACACTGCATTCTAAAGGAGCGGTAAGAAGAAGAATACAATATTGCAAGCTTATTCAGATGTTAACAAACACGCGAGGCAAACAATAAGAATTAACATTGGGTTCTTCTCTATTTTCAGAGCCATTTTTTAACGAGATCATATTTGCCCCTTGGCAATTGGTCTGGTCTCCATGTGTACGCTGGTCACTCATCGGTGTGACCTTCGTGGCGATACTTGATCATCATCCATCATGGCATGTTTTAAAGCCGCTGTTATCTTCCGACATGCGTCGGAAGATAATAGTGTTGGAAGATAACAGCGTTGGATGATGACAGGTTCGGAAAATAACATGTCTCAAACAAAATTCAATGACGATTGAATTTTGTTTGATAAAGATGAAGGCAGCAGACCCTCAGAGCACCTTTCCCACCATGATTTGGACCATCATCTCATTTTAACATCAGACGGAGGAATTAGACAACTTCCTCGCCCCCCTAATTCAATCAGAGTCTCAGAAACTGGACCAACTTTTCCAGCTCGACTCGGAATTTATTCCCACCCAGGACTATATTATGATGGTATCTTTCACTTATTGAAGAAACATGGGTGAGACTCTTGAAACGTGGATCTTCCAAGATTTGAGCGAATAGAAATGTTGAATTCATAAACTTAATACATTACTGATTATCAATCAATGATTTTCATCGGAAAATTCGATGCTTTTCCTTTTTTAAGGTATCCCAAGCGTCGAGATTGAATTTTGTAGTCCCAATGCTGCTGCTTCTCTTTCAGTAACTGCCTCATGGAAAAGTTATTCATTGCGATAAGTTACGATAAAAAAAATCATCCAGCGATCACTGTGAAGGACATTACAATCAACAAAAAAATGTCAAAACTGCCCTATGGAAGAGAACGGAAGTTTACCTGGCTCATTTACCCTAATAGGCATCGAAACAGTTTATGGTATTTGTGGTTCTGTGTATTCCACCCTACCGTAAAGGTTTTATTTCATTCATGAGCTTTGCTTGGCTGTAAGGAAATCACGACTTAGGATTATATGTTTCAAATATCGATTGACAGGCGGCAGGAATGGACGCGATATTACAGCAGATGCCTTAGCACTTAAGAGTTTTGCTGATGATGTGGTGGACGAGAAAAATTGTGAAGTTATTGAGCTATGCAGAAATCAGAGAACGGCATCACATCTTCTCTATCACACTACTACAGTTAGAGAGCTGCACCACATCCCCTCTATCACACTACTACAGTTAGAGAGCTGCACCACATCCCCTCTATCACACTGCTACAGTTAGAGAGCTGTACCACATCCTCTCTATCACACTGCAGCAGTCAGGGAGCTGCACCACATCCTCTCTATCACACTGCTACAGGTAGAGAGCTGCACCACATCCTCTCTATCACACTGCTACAGTTAGAGAGCTGCACCACCTCCTCTCTATCACACTGCAACAGTCAGAGAGCTGCACCACATCCTCTCCATCATACTGTAACAGTCAGAGATCAGAATCACTTCCTCTCCTTAACACTGCTGCAGTCAGAGATCAAAATCACCTGCTCTCAATCTCACTGCAACAGTCAAAGATCAGAAACTCCTCCTCTCTATAACACTGCAGCAGTCGAATTGGGAAAGCTGGCAGAAGCTGAGGCAAGAAATGCATAATCCTCTAAATGCCAATTCGTATTTGCGTATCTCCCTCCGACTCGATGGAACCCATGGGAGTAATATTCGCACATAAGTTTATTTCTAATCCCATTTTCATATATTGGTTAGGTTTTATCACAGATACCCTGCAGTAGGGATGTAGAGTACGTGTATGAAAAGGTTCAACTTATTTGAATACCCTTTAATCTGAACTCTCGTGAATCGTTGGATAAAACATAAGATAAATAAATTGCTGCCCTAATATCCTTTCGCTTTCTAAGGAGCACTGCCGCCCATAGTAGTAGAAAAGGAGATTGGAAAAAAATAAATTGCTGACACTTATACATTGTTGAATCTCTCTGAAAAAGAACCAATTGACGGATATGAATGTTTTAATAATTAAGAAAATCTTTAAAAAGAGGAAACTCCCCCAAAAAAGTTACGCTACTCAATCACATGCTTATTTTTCTTAAATAGACAAATTGGTTTGGTGAAGATATAGTAGAGGAAATCCTCTCAACACTATTTACATCCTGAACAGTTTACATTTTGGCAATGTCAGCATGAGAAGATAATCGAGCGAATCGTGGATGAGTGTTGACTCCGTCGTCCTTGAATGTTGCGATATCAAAATATTTCATGATTGTTTGTGTTTTTGACGATCTATCAAAACAAAGTGTTGAAACCCAATTGACGTTCTCACATCGGTCGATCTTGATCACATCGTCGGTTTTTTTTTGTTGTCGTCGCTCATATTATTTATGACACCAGAGACACGGCAATGACTTAGGGCACCAGTGACGTGACAAGGAGGCCAATTGTGAGTGAATCAAGTGGCATTGATCAACATTTATTGCAGCCTAAAAATATATTTACTTCAACAGTTCCCAACTGAAGTCGAGCTTGTTTGAGAGTGCATAGATTTTAATCCTCAACTGTGGCCCCAAGTCTCGCGACTGTTAGGGTTGTATTGTATAGTAACAAAATCACGTTAAATGTTACTTGAAGATTAGTTTGGTGTCTAGGAGTTAATGAGTTGGGTCGGATGCATTGACCGGTACTGCAAACATCCTCTGTTCGTTCCCAACCATTACCGATGGTTTCTTAAGTAGGCAATGATGCTTAGCTATTTTATTGTTACGAAATTTAATTTCTCAGTGAGTAACTCATGATTTGCTCTACAGCTGATCTGACTCTGACGTCATGATCATGACTTAGTGACCACTCATGATGAGACCAACGGCTGATCAGACTCTGACGTCATGATCATGACTTAGTGACCACTCATGATGAGGCCAACAGCTGATCTGACTCTGACGTCATGATCATGACTTAGTGACCACTCATGATGAGACCAAAAACTGATCTGACTCTGACGTCATGATCATGACTTAGTGACCACTCATGATGAGGCCAACAGCTGATCTGACTTCGATGTCATGATCATGACTTAGTGACCACTCATGATGAGGCCAACAGCTGATCTGACTTCGATGTCATGATCACGAGTTAGACGCGTGGGAAGTGAATTCAGTCACTATAAAGCAATGATGTAGCAATGCAGAGCAACATAGCATGTCGGGAATAGTGGAGAACAAATAGAATTTGTTTGTAGTCCAAGCCATTGAATGCAAGGAAGGATGTTGAGGTGCGTGACTTCATTGGGACTAGTTTCAAGCGAGTCGGGTTATACATGGAAGGAAATGTCACATAGCCCCGACTCCAAAGGGACATTTTCATATGTGCTTCATATTTGTGCAAAATGCGATTCGTTGATTAAACCCACTGTCTTCCTAGAACATATGTAGCTTATTTTGTCTTATACATTATTAATAATAAATATCGGCAACAATTTGCAATAAACATCGCGTAGCAATGCAATGCATGGGGCAATTTTGAGCATTCATTGAAGTGTCCTAGTAAATAAGAATGGCAAGTCGAGGAGAAGCTGCCGATACTTCTTCTGATGTACTCCTTTCTGGGTTTTGTTCCTTTTCTATGAGACCTTTTAAGTAGGAAGGCGAAAATAGGAACCAATGAACGAAAATCTTGGCGATAGTCAACTCCCTCGACTCATCGGGCAGAAGCGGCATGGTGGCCCAACTCCCGCTACTGCTCTGTCAACATCGACATGATGATCGTCAACAATGTTAAACATCGGACTTGATGCCACCATGACAGCTAGACAAGTTAACAGTGATTGTGAGCAGTTCTAGGATGCAGCAGGTGTCCAATGACGGGGAAATGTGTAACCAACCAAAGTAATTGAGTGCTTTGAACGAGCGATGAGCTAAACACACTACCAAGCACCGCTTACACTATCATCACGGCAGAACAATAACGAGGGAAGAGCTTAACACACTACCAAGCACCGCTTTCACTATCAACACGGCAGAACAATAACGAGGGAAGAGCTAAACACACTACCAAGCACCGCTTACACTATCATCACGGCAGAACAATAACGAGGGAAGAGCTAAACACACTACCAAGCACCGCTTACACTATCATCACGGCAGAACAATAACGAGCGATGAGCTAAACACACTACCAAGCACCGCTTACACTATCATCACGGCAGAACAATAACGAGGGAAGAGCTTAACACACTACCAAGCACCGCTTTCACTATCAACACGGCAGAACAATAACGAGGGAAGAGCTAAACACACTACCAAGCACCGCTTACACTATCATCACGGCAGAACAATAACGAGGGAAGAGCTAAACACACTACCAAGCACCGCTTACACTATCATCACGGCAGAACAATAACGAGCGATGAGCTAAACACACTACCAAGCACCGCTTACACTATCATCACGGCAGAACAATAACGAGGGAAGAGCTTAACACACTACCAAGCACCGCTTACACTATCATCCCAGCAGAACAATGATTAACAAGTATTCCCAATCTCCAAGGGCAAGTAAATACGACCGTTCATTGTACTTTTGAACGGAAGCAACATACCTCTTTCATCCATCACAGAATCTGAAGTAGATCTCATTTTATGCCTGTTAAACACAAATATGTATTTCTAATGAATAGAAGATATATACGTCGCATTGGGTAATTTATCTCTTCTAGAACTTTCTTGGTTTCCTTGACTCTTAGAAGCAATCATCACAAAAAATAATATTCAATCGGTTAAAGGTACAATAGCAAATACAATATAAACGATGGAGTCGCTTACCTCAATTTTTCCAAACGACAATAGCTCGTTAGATCTCAAGTTCGTTGTCCGTCAATAGATGATGAGTGAAATAGCACATCTTGTTCAACCTAATAATAGACTAAACAGGGGAACGGGCGGTGGAAGAAAGAACCGGCATCTATCACTTTGCATTGTGGAGAACATGAAATAACTGAAATTGTTCATTGAGGGAAGGAAATGACTGATTTGTGTATTACGCTCGTCCTCTGACGCAATACAAGGAGCCTCTTACGCTCGTCCTCTGACGCAACACAAGGAGCCTCTTACGCTCGT
>SDVV010004379.1:0-20256 GCA_016164225.1 Gammarus roeselii
ACTAAGCCCATCAACATTTTTGTCATTTGTCAGTTCTTTATACAAGTCATGGTTGGTCAAATACTCAGGAGGGTGTTTATATATTCGCAATTGAGAATAATGCGCACGAGTGATATCAAAGCTCTCAGGATCCCTGACTTGATAGGTTACCCCATTCTCCATCACTTTAGAAACCACAAATGGTCCCTTGTACCTAGGAGCAAGTTTATTGATGTTCAGGAAGCCATTGTGCTGGAGTCTCATCAAAACGTGATCATTAACCTTGAAAGGCAAGAAACTGGGATGACCTTGCTTCCATCGTTCCTGCAATTTACCTCCACCAAGAAGTAGATCTGCTTTAGTAAAATGAGATTTAGTCAGAACAAACTTTGCAAGGGACATTTTAAGTTCAGAATGCAGAGTATTATTGTATACTATTACAGCTTTAGCGAGATGGGTATCCTATTGATTACCTTCTAATGCTAAGCTGCGCAAAAAAAACTGAATAGTTCTATTGACTCGCTCCATAGCACCATTGCTTGAGGGACAATAAGGAATAGTAAGTTGATGAGAAACATTTACATTATCGAGAAATTCCGCAAAATCATGAGAAACAAACTCCGGGCCATTATCTGTTAGAAGGGTGGATGGAAGTGCTGGTAGAAAAGGAAAAATTTTGGATGCTAAGGCCTGAACGATAGTAGAATTTTGCTTATTCTTGATTGGCACTACCGCTACCCACTTTGAGTAGTGATCCACAGTCACTAAACAGCCAACATGCCCTGAAGGGGTCTTCGGAAAAGCTACAAGATCCGCTGCCATGAGCTCAAATAGATATTGCGAATGAATTTTAGGAATCGGAGGTTTTAGAACAGTGAAAGATTCTTTGGAAATTTGACAGTGATGGCAAGTGGTGCAAATATCATTACAAATTCTATATTTTGAAGGATGTCAAACAAGATCCGCCAGAATGTCCATGAGTTTGTCTCTCCCTAGGTGTGCAAAGTTATAATGTACCGACAAAGCAAGGTCCAGAACAATGGAAAATGGTGCCACTATAACAGGTGATGGACTATTGAATACCAGAATATCATTTATGATCGAAAGGTTGTTCTGATGGCGGATAAATGGTTTTAGTTCCTCAAACCACAAATTAGTTGGGACATCATTCAAAAGATCATACATTAATAAATCAATAGTTGAATCTCTCCTCTGAACAAGTGAGATGGTGTCACCACTTGTCAGAAGGGAAATGCCTGATATAGTGTTTGACTGGCCAGTGAATTCAAAACGTAAGTCATTATTGACAAAATTCATAGACAATTTGTGAGATTTCAAATTTGGGTCATCTGTTTGCTCCATGCAAATAGATTTCTTTAAATGACCAAGTCGGTCATCCACAGCAATTCCTGCAATAGTCTGGTCTTTATGTTTACATGAACCTTGGGAAAGGTCAATATTAATGTCATGCTCAGTTAGAAAATCCAGACCTAAAAGAAAACAATAGGGCATGATATGATCAGGGACAACAGCAAACTTGTAAGATCTGGGCATCTGATAGTCACCAATGGCAAAAAAAGCTAAACAGTATGAGTGACTGGTGTTCTTTCTCCAGAAAACCCCACAACATCACACAAACGTTCACTCTCTACCACCGCATTAGCAATCCTTCCGAGAGCTCCATAAGACACCAAACTCAACTCTGCACCGGTGTCAAGCAACGAGCAAAACCTTTTCAATCCAATCCTACTATAAACTAATGGTTGGGAGCCAACAGGATGCTTGCAGGTGACACAATTATCAATGTTCATTATCTCCCCGAGGCACCCACTCTCCAGGTCTCTCTCATCAACCGAATTGTCACGCACGTTTCCTTGTTTGCATTGATCATCACCTCTGATGTGGTTGATCAAATTTACCGAGCAAAACCTAGGATCAGGAGGAGAGAAATTACGCACTTCAAACAAGGGGTTGAAATGAATCCCACTTATACAATGCAAACAGAGGGAGTCAGAATAGTCAGAATATTGATAAATAACTGGTTGATTAGTCCAAAAGTATACATGAATTTTAATTTTGGAAAGGTAACTTGCTGCCATCAAGACTTCCAATGATGGTGATTGGTCTTTGCCCCGCATGAGTCTTATTTCCCTACGACCGTCACGGCTAAGTTTGAGATTATAACGGGTTGGATTGCCCAGTAATTCATCAACAATCTTCTCTCTTAAGCTCAAGTCAGAAGGCACTTGGTATCCCAATGTCTTTCTCAAAGAGCGATGCAAACTCACAAACAATGAGTCTCCACCTCCAGCTACTGGAGGACCATCATCAACCAACCCATCTGGCAGAGGAGGCTCTACCTCAAATAGACCTTTAGTTGGTGGGCTGCTACCCACTCTGAACAATGCATCTGCAGCAGAATTCAAGTGATATGGCACATACCTTATCTCGAACACATAATCTGCTAATTCCTCCAATGTACGGGCTAACCGGGAACATACTAATTTCATGTTATGCAGGTGGACGAGAGGCTGATGGTCAGTGAAAAGCACGAATTGTACACCATACAAGAAAGGTCGAAATGTTTTAATGCCTCAACGAAGTGCTGTTAACTCACGCTCTAAAGTAGAATAATTTAACCGTCAATGTGAGAATGTCATGGAAGCAAAACCTATGATGCGATGTGAACCTTCTCGCTCTTGGGCAAGATAAGCCCCTGCACAAACTGCGGATGCATCTACATATAACTCTAATTTACTTGCACTATCATGGTAATCAGGGTATGCTAATGATAAATCTGTCATCATTTCTGATTTGAGGGTTTCAAATGCTTCAGCAATCACCTCAGTCCAGGTCAGAGCTTTCCGTCGTCGGCCACCGGTTAATGCTGATAATGGTTTTTGGATTTCTGAACATTTAGGAAGGAACTTCCATTTAAAATTTATTAGGACAAGAAATTGCCTTAGTTCACCTACAGATTGGGGCTGTGGATATTCTGAATTTTTTTTTGACGAACTCTTGTTTTTTTTAATGCCGGACTGACTCACAATGTGGCCTAAGACCTCCAACTCTGACCTAAACCACGCACATTTTGACGGCTTTATTTTTATATGATACATTTCTAACGTCTGCAAAACTTTGGTTACCAGAGAAAGATGGCCTGCAAAATAAATGCCCATAGTGAGAATGTCGTCTATAAATGCGACTACTTTACTTGATGGAAAAGTGCTCAGTACCGCTTGAATCTCCCTTTGAAACGCGGAGGGTGCATTGCGCAAGCCAAAACTTAATCGTTTGAACTGCCAGTGGTTCCTTTGGGTGGAAAATGCAGTATTCTGCCTACTTTGCTCATCAATGGGAGGCTGATAATAGCCTCTAACCAAATCTAACCGATTTAAAAATTTTGTACCATGTAAACCAAAAATAGAATCGGACAAATTAGAAACAGGAAATTTGTTAGGGATCGTAACTATATTAAATTGGCAGTAATCAATACACATTCTGACAGACCCATCTTTCTTCCGCATCGGAACAACAGGGGATGACCATGGTGACATAGTAGGTTCAATTATATCCAAGGCATTCAGCTCATGGCACTGTCTCTCTATTTCATCAGTAATGGGTTGAGGAAACCGCCTGGGTCTTTGATAAATTGGAGTCTCATTTGACAACTTGATATGGTGCTGAGTCACACAGGCATGTCCTATATCTGAGTCCTCAGCACTAAATACAGATTTGTGTCTACTAAGTGCTGCAAATACATCAACCTGTAGGGCTACAGTTAATTCGGGAAACGGCACCTTCTGTCTCAGCACCTCATCAGACCATACCTGACCTGTCTGCTCACAGTCCTCTGGTATTTTTACATTGTTGACACGGACCCAACACATGACCCCTCCTTAACTACAGTGTCATGTTCATTAGCGGGCATTAATATCAGCCTGCTCTCATAATCAACCACTCCGGTAAATCCTCGCAACCGATCCATTAAATCACTTTCTAAAGCTGTCTCAGAGTAGAGTATCATCTGGTTATGACTATGTTCCAAGGCAGGACAGATGACTGGCACTAGCTCAACTTTTCCCCCCCTAACACAAACATCCCTTGCAGCATAACACCTTTGGTTGCAAAGCATGGTGTCAAAAGGTGCCCTTTCATTGTCCAAATAAATTTCAGTGGCACCGCCATCGCCAGCATGTTTAACCATGATCCGGTCTCTTATGCGCAACTCAATTTTGTTCTTTTACAAAAAATCATAACCCAAGACCAACTCTACATCAACACTGATCTCACTAGGGAACACCGAAAGATGCAGACCCCCCATACAAACGCCATGAATGGATATTGGTACGGTGGTGCATCCGGAAACATCACTGGACGTTTGCCAACCACATCTAAAATGCGTTCCCCTTCTATTATCTCTAAGCCCATTCGGTCAGCAAACTTATGCGAAATCAATGATGACATTGCTCCTGTATCAACGACTGCCAGGGCAGAACTAGGCCCAATATCCACCAAAACACGCAATAATTGGGTTGTTTCTCTCAATAAATATACTTGCTTCATAGGAACTGAACCTAACCGTGGAGTGTCAATAAAAGGCTCTCCCGGACACTCGTCCCCCGTGTTGCCAGTACCTGCGTGGCAGCAGCTCAACTGTTCAGCATCATCTATAGATGTCTCCTCAGTACCGCGCACGACTAACTGTTTGCCAGTCTGGACGCCGATGGTTGTCCTGCATCCAGCTTGTGCTAGCTCCTCAAAATCGGCGTCTGTTCCCTCATGACTGCTGAATGAGGTCTGTTCGTCTTCCTCTGTGGTGGTAGACAGCACGTTGGTCCCTCTGGCCTCTCTGCATACTGCGGAAGGGCCGCTTAACATGCTGACTCTAGAAGGGGAATTGGCAACCGGAATTGCAAGCTCAGTCAACCGAGGAACACCAGGCTGACTTTCTTCAGATCTGCTGTAGTTACGATGTTGGGCAGGGTGATTAGCCTTTGCAGTCGACCTAGTTATCCCCTCCTCTGACTCGTCGACCACCCAGGGCTGCACATCCTCACTACTCTCCGTGGCCTCACCCTGCTCGGTTATTGCCTCCAAAGAGGGTTCAAAGGACAATCGGGGTGGTGGTGTGAAGACCTCATCCACGGGTATATTGGGATAATTAAAAATTTGTCTTGATGGTGCCCCATTACCAGCAAGGCCGGTCAGTTTGAAGAACTCCCGTTAGCTCGTCCCTGAGATCTGGAGCGATGACTGGGGTCAAAACGAAGACACTGCTACAAGTTGTGATCCCTACCACAGATCAAACAGGTCTTGGATGCACGCCAACACTCACTACTAGTGTGATTGAGTCTCCCACAGTAGCCACACTCTGGTGCAGCACTTCGAGTGAACGTCCGCGCTCCAGACATTGACCGCTGACCATGTGGATGTGCTTGGTGACTGTAAGGCGACCGGATAGATCCTCCATCGTTGGGTCCAAATCCCTCCAAAGAGCGTTGGCGCCCATAGTAGGAGTCAGGTGCATGCAGATGCTGTTAATGCAGACCCTGAGACTGTATTGGGGTGGTATCATATCTTCGAGGTAAATGTTGCGGTGCTGTCTGGAAGTCCTTGCTGGCTGACCGCATGATGGTTCTACTAGTCTTCTCAGCTTGAAGTTTCTTGGCCAGCCAACTGATGTACTTGAATGATATGTGTCTGCCTGTTGATCAGGTGGCACAGTGGGTTCGCTCTGCATCAAGAATCTTGGTTGAAATCGAAGATGGAATCGATGCAAGGAACTGCTGACGGAGACTTCTGTCACGTTCCACTGGTGACTTAGGATATGCCAGCTCTGCCAGTTCCACCAGCCTAATGGCATAAAGATCCAATCTTCAATGGAATGGGGAACGGCATCTTTTAATTGCTGACGCCAATAGGACTTGCCTCCCACCTTCCGATCCTGATAAAACGAAAGTAGTTGGTCCTCTGTGAATTTGTACTTCAGTTTACGGCCCCCTTGATCTTGTAAACTTCCAGTAGAGGTCCAGTCGAAAATTTGGCCAGCTCTTGCGTCTTGTCATGATCATCACCATCAAACTTCCTGTCGAAGTATTTTCCAAATGTGATGAAAAACTCCTTCAGAGAAACATGACCGTCCATCTCAAAGACAGGAGGAGTAACGATATCACGTTGTTTACTGGTCGAACGATGATTGCGCTGTCTGTAGTGACGTGCAGATGGCATGGGAGGATCCCTCTGTTCAACGTCGCTGTCCTCTGAAGATTCCACGGAGCTGGTAGTATCGCCCACAGAGTCCGAGGATGACACACACAAGTCAATTACCGAGGTATTCTTCCTATGCTTCCCACTCTTGGTCTTCTTGACTTTCTTCTTGGTAATCTTCCGTGATGTCTTGGGAATCACACTTGGCAGTGGTGGTTCTGTGCCCATCGACGAGCAGTCACCAGTGCCTGATGTCTGACCACCTCGGCTTAGCCCAAGCACCGACCCAGCTGGGATGCTCTGCCAAACCATGAGTCGGATGGAGTTGCTCCGTCACCATCCACAAGAATGTGTGTACAACGCTCACTTGCTGGGACATTTTTTCAGAAATTACTTTCAGCGATGGCCTTCAAGGTGTTGTACCAATGCCGGTAGGTCAGGCAGCCATCACAAGTGTTGTCCAGAATGCACAAGTCATGGACTTTGTTGACAAGCTTCTTAAGGTAAACTGCCGCTACTCGACTCCGGTCCTTAGCCAACTCGAGTGATCCTCCTCCCCAGCGTAGGAAGAGAGACCACCGGAGCTGATCTATTTGCGGTAGAAGGTTGGCGCTGATGTGGCATCCGGACCAAAGCTGAACAATATCTGCCCGCACTTGAGGGTGGGCAAAATGTCCCAGAAGGGACTGGATAGCAACTACTGCAGGCAGGTGATCCCCATCACAGGAGGATGGAGTCACACTGGTCTTCGTTGCAGCCGCTGCCAAAGCACCGCCAACAGCGCCAGCAACAGCCGACAAGCAGCTACGACCAAATGTCTCGGCTCCAGGCAGTGGAATGTTCTGAGCTCGTGAGAGAAATTTCAGGGATGAAGACGCTTCCAAGTCCCCAAACTCATGCTCCAAGGGCTTAGGTTTATTTGGTGGATTAGGCATTAAGGATAAAGATTTGGGACAAGGATAAGGTAACCGTGAACTGCCAATTTATGATAATCACTAATTATAGAATGATTAATGATAGGTAGGATGAAAAAATCCCGTCGGAGATGCCAATATTACCGTCCGCGCTACGGGTGGGACAATATAGTCCTCTTATCTCTTACACGGCTCCAACTTGGTGTAAGCGCAAATCTTTCTATTGACTCATATCAGGTATAAATTAAAGAACAGGTCTCCAAGTAAACTATATTGAATTATTCTACAGTACGGATGGTTGTGGATGTTCAGAGGAGTTGGGGAATTAGGGAGCTGGGAGGAACAAGGATTAGGAGGAACGAGCTAATTAGAAAAATGAACCAACTCAAGATATAAGAATACACTCATGGATGAACAAATTTAGACAAATGCATAGGTAGGGACCCATGTCACAGGGGAGAGAACAATAGCTTGGCTTAACAGTAGTAAGCCCCCCGGCCACAGTGTCGACAAAGTTGTCGTGTCGACAAGGTTGTCGTGTCGACAAGGTTGTCGTGTCGACAAGGTTGTAGTGTCGACAAGGTTATCGTGTCGACAAGGTTGTCGTGTCGACAAGGTTGTTGTGTCGACAAGGTTGTCGTGTCGACAAGGTTCTCGTGTTGACAAGGTCGTCGTGTCGACAAGGTCGTCGTGTCGACAAGGTTGTCGTGTCGACAAGGTTGTCGTGTCGACAAGGTTGTCGTGTCTACAAGGTTGTCATGTCGACAAGGTTGTCATGTCGACAAGGTTGTCATGTCGACAAGGTTGTCGTGTCGACAAGGTTGTCGTGTCGACAAGGTTGTCGTGTCGACAAGGTTGACGTGTCGACAAAATTGGTGAGTCGACAAAATTGTCGTGTAGACAAAATTGTCGTGTCGACAAAATTGTCCTGTCGAAAAAAACCTTGTGTTGACAAAATTGTCGTGTCGAAAAAATTATTGTGTCAACAAAATTGTCATGCGGACAAATCTCTGTTTTGACAAAACTGTCTCGACAAATCTCTGTCTCGATAAATATCTGTCTCGACAAATATCTGTCTCGACAAATATCTGTCTCAACAAATCTCTGTCTCAACAAATCTCTGTCTCAACAAATCTCTGTCTCAACAAATCTCTGTCTCAACAAATCTGTCTCGACAAATCTCTGTCTCGACAAATCTCTGTCTTGTCAAATCTCTGTCTTGACAAATCTTTGTCTTGACACATCTGTCTTGACACATCTCTGTCTTGACAAATTTCTGATTGACAAATTTCTGTCTCGACAAATTTCCGTCTCAACAAATTTTTGTCTACAAATTTCTGTCTCTACAAATTTGTCTCTACAAATTTCTGTCTCTACAAGCTTTTGTCTCGA
This sequence comes from Gammarus roeselii, assembly GCA_016164225.1. Lineage (NCBI taxonomy): Eukaryota > Metazoa > Arthropoda > Malacostraca > Amphipoda > Gammaridae > Gammarus > Gammarus roeselii. Next base: position 8,496 of record SDVV010004379.1, read on the forward strand.
CAAACTTTTGACTTGACAAACTCTTGTCTCAACAAGCTTTTGTCTCGACAAACTCTTGTCTCAACAAGCTTTTGTCTCGACAAACTTCTGTCTCGACAAACTTCTGTCTCGACAAATTCCCGTCTCGACAGACTTCTGTCTCGACAAACTTCCGTCTCGACAAACTTCCGTCTCGACAAACTTCCGTCTCGACAAACTTCCGTCTCGACAAACTTCCGTCTCGACAAACTTCCGTCTCGACAAACTCCCGTCTCGACAAACTTCTGTCTCGACAAACTTCTGTCTTGACAAATATCTGTCGCAACAAATTTCTGTCTCAACAAATTTCTGTCGCTACAAATTTGTCTCGACATACTTCTGTCTCGACAAACTTCTGTCTCGACAAACTTCTGTCTCAACAAACTTCTCTCTCTCGACAAACTTCTGTCTCGACAAACTTCTGTCTCGACAAACTTCTGTCTCGATAAACTTCCGTCTCGACAAACTTCTGTCTTGACAAATTTCTGTCTTGACAAATTTATATTTCGACAAATCTCTGTCTCAACAAATTTCTTTCTCAACAGATTTTGGTCTCCACAAAATTCTGTTTGACAAATTTCAGTCTCGACAAATTTATGTTTTAACAAACATTCCGTCTCCAAAAATTCTGTCTCGACAAATTTCTGTCCCAACAAATTTCTGTCTCGACAAATTTCTGTTGCAGTAAATTTCTGCGTCAAAAAATATTGTATCAACAAATTTTGTGCCTACAAATTTTGTGTCAACAAATTTTGTGTTTTGACAAATTTGGTGTCGACAAAATTGTCGTGTTCACAAATTTTGTGTCGACAGATTTTTATGTAGTCAAAATCTGTGTCAACAAATTTATGTGTCGACAAAGTATGTGTCGACAAATTTCTATTTCAATAAATTTATGTTTTAACAAATTTCTGTTTCGACCAATTTCTGTTTGGACAAATTTCTGTCTCAACAAATTTCTGTCTCGCCAAATTTGTCTCGACAAATTTCTGTTTCAGCAAATTTCTGTCTTGATAAATTTCAGTTTTGACAAATTTTGTGTCGACAAGTTCGGTGAGTCGAAAAAATTTATGTGCAGACAAATTTTGCGTCAACAAATTATGTCCTTCAAGGACGAGGCACAGGACCACTGAGAGAGCAAATTCAGTACGTCTGGGCATTTGCCGATCCTATCTGCGGCTCTGTAGAGGCAGTGGCTCAACAAATCCACTGTCCAGCCGGTGCGCCACGTACTGAATCGTATCCTTTCATAAGGATGCATAGACCCAGTGGGTCTTAGTGTGGCGGGAGTGTGCTATAAAGAGCTCAGTATTAGCAGTGCCTCCATCAAGCAGCAGCGCTCGAATGAATGACGGAGCACGGCAGAGCTCGTTTATATAGATAGGGAGGGAGTTGGGGGTTTTTGCCAGCCGAGACTGCTGGGTGCGGGAGACGCCGCTATACCTGGAAGACATTTAGACCGCTAGGCGCGAGAGACGCCACGCTATGACTAGCCGACATTTAGCCAAAAGTTCTTCCTAAAATCTCGAGGACAGTCTAGGAACTTAAAAGTTTCTAAACTCCCGAGTAAGGTTAAAAGAGACAAAGGTCTAAATCGATCGCAAACTACCTTCAACGAATGTTATCAAGATTATCTCGTAAATACGTCTCTGTAATGTTTTCTCTTCAAGATTCATTCAAATAAAAAGCAGAAGCGCAATGCTTAACCTTATGGCTCTTACGAAGTGGAAGAGAAAATAGACCTCACGAAATAAGAAACAATAAAAAAATAAACTAAAATGTTAATGATCTATAAAATTAATGATCATCCATCCACCCCAAGGCTCATTAGGAGCCCCAGCAACACAAACATGACCACATACACACATAAGGTAATCCTTCCACTCAACACCCACGCCATCTCATCAGAATAACAAGCGGACATCCTCAACTAACACTATGCAAACACTTGCCACCTACCACACCACCCAGGCAACAGGAGGATACTCAACAGCTACACAGATTGACAGACTGATCCAAACACAGATACCCCCTTCACACCAGCCATGACAATAGCCGCCATCCGCCAAACCAAAAATTATTCACCAACGGGCCCAGACGGCATATCATACATTCACCTAAAACATCTAGAGCCACACGACATCGCGGCCCTCACAGACACTTTTAACTTTTCCGTATTACACAATACAATATCCAACATCTGGAAATGAGCTAAAATCAAACCCGTCCGGAAACCCAACTAAGTCCCTACAGATCCCGCCTCATACAGACCCATTTCCCTCATCCCAAGCCCCTCGAAAATCATGGAGACTGGTTCTGAAGAAAATTAATGCACACATCTCACTCGCCCCTACGCATCACTGTTTCATTGCCCAATCCTCCACAACCACACTACTCACCAACCTCACCCAGACCATCCATGGAGGCCTAAACGAAAAAAAAGCCACCCAAACGAACCCTGGTATGAGTTATCGATATTAAAAAGGCATTTTACACAGTTCCATGACACGTTCTTATAAACAAAATACTCAACACCCACATTAATCCAACTTTCAAGAAATGGTTTGCTAATTTCCTATACGGTAGACATGCGCACCCTCTACAACAATAAGCCTTCTCGAATCCACCACTTCCCCAATGGTGTCCCACAGGGATTTGTGCCCCCCCTTTTCAATGCCTTTATGCATGACCTGCCCATTCTAACAGAGCCCAGCACCCACATCAGTTCATCCGCGGACGATCTCACAATAATACCAAAAAACCACGAACATTAGACCGCAGCTACACACCTCCAGCAGTACCTAAACTCCCTTGAAGTCTGGTTGCTGGAGAACAAAATGAAAGTGTCTGCAAGCAAGTCGTGCCCAACCAGCGCACCCGGCAGGTTCCACCATAACATCACGTCGGTGCGTGACCTATGGGAGCGCTCATGCGCCACCATCAGCTCTTTCAGCGGCGCATGCCTAGTATAGGTTCTATTAATTGCGGTAGTACCCCCAACACGAACACGTCGGTGGGTTCCTGGGCCTCGGGCTGTGCGCTGGCCGTGGCTCCTCCATCGCAGGGGGAGTTGGGGTTGAGCAACAACAACGCCCGCAGGTGGGCAATGGGTATGCGTTGGGACCAGGGTTGAGTTCAATGTCACCGGCTCGGAAAAGGAGACGCTGGCTATTGTTCACTTCTCCCTAGGGAAAAAACAGTTTAATTGTTGCGACCATGGTGTCTGGAGTTTTGTGCTTTCGTGAAGCGACGTCCAGCGCGGGGGACGTTGACTCCGGACAGGGCGTCCGACGCTTTGACACCGCAACCCTGAGCAGCCATCTAGCGGCGTCTGGCCCGACGCTTGAAGACCCCTCATGAACAGCACTGAGTTTGGTATAGAATTTGTGAGAGAAGGAAGCTTCGAGTGAACGTGGGTAAAAGTAAAGTAAGGAGATACTTGAGGAATGCCGATGAGAGCAGAAATAGCTTCATAAATGGAAAGGTATTGGAGGAAGTTCAGTGTTTCAAGTATCTATGTTCCCTTGTGAAGATGACTGAACTAGTGGAAACTGAAGTGAAGTGGCGAGTGAAGGAAGGATGTACAGTGTTGGGTGCACTGAAGACTTTAATGAGCTGAAGGACGTTGGTGATGGAAGCGAAGAGAGGGCTGTATGAGAGTATAGTTGTCCCAACTTGGGACAACTACACTGGGGGGTGAGAGCAAAGGAGAGAAGGTTGGATGTCTTCGATATGAAATGTTTGAGGAGCATGGCTGGTGTGACGCTGAAGTAGTAGTAGTTTCTTCTGTTTTCCACCGGAGCCTCAACGTGAAGTCAATGCATGCTCCCCGTAGGGCACGAAGATCCGTCGATTCTGCACAGCTTCGCGCGCGAAATTAGGGTACAGGTTAAAATTAATACGCAGGTAGAACAGCGAGATCAGGAACAGAGATGATTCAAACCTTGTTAGTTTCACACGACTTTGTATAGTCCGGTATGTATTCCGAAAGCAATCAGTTTTTTCCGGTAGGCTGTTTCTGTGAGCAAGCGTTGTAGGTTGCACAGGGGGGCTCAAGAAGGCTCGTCGGGCTCCTACGAGTGCATTTAATCCATAAGTAAGTGTTTCACAAGGGCATGGTGGTGCGTCCGGTCCCATGTCTACGTCCATTAGGAGATTGTGGGTTATCCACGTGTGTCCCGGGCATAAACGGTTAATGAACAGTTGGTCTTCCCTATTAGAAAACCTGGTGTCCCACTCTCATACGGATGGTTTAATTGCAAGCATTTTTTGTCTTTTGTTAACTCTGTTCCCATGAGTCGTTCCATCGTGATGTTATACGTGAGTTGATGACTGGGAACCAGTCTCAGTAATGTACGGAGGCGAATTGTTCTTGCTGGGTAGACACTCGTTTAGCGAGAGAATCTGCGCGATCGTGTCCTCTTATTCCCACGTATCCAGGAATCCAGCAGAACTTGACTGCTTGACCGTCTCGGACATTGTGAATAGGACGTGTTGCATTTTTCGAAGGGCAGGGTGATCAAAGTGCAGAGTTTTCAGCTGGGTGAGAACACTCAGACCGTCTGAAAATATAACATATTAGAGGAGGCGGTCACTTTTTGTTATGGAGAAGGCCAATTCGAGTGCGTACAGCTCTGCAGAGAATACAGAGGCCTCTTGGGGTAGGGTGACCGACCGTGAGGTCCCTTCGCCCACGGCGGCAGCTCCCACTCCGTCCGATGTTTTGGAGCAGTCAGTGTATACATGGCGGTGCTCAGGGTACTGTTCATCAAGAAATCGCAAGAATTCTCGGCGGTACGTGTTGGTTGAGGTTGTTGCTTTCTGGTACGTTTGCAAATCTAGGTTGGCCAGCGGTGGGCTGATCATCCACGTTGGTGTGTTGCTTTGAAGAATTCGATAGGCGAATGAAGGCTTGATTGCTTTGCCACTGATGTTCAGCGAGGTCAGTAAGTTGTCCACACGTAAGGAATCGGGTGCGCATATGTTCTTCTTAGCCGCAAAGAGGCGTTAATCAAGAATGACGTCGTTGAGTGATGGGCTGTTGATGAAGCTTCTTGTCTTAAAATAGTACTGTAGTGAGTGTTTGTCTCTTCGGAGCGGAAGAGGAAGCTTGTCAGCAAGCACGTTCAGGGATTAGATGGGAGTGGAACGGAACGCGCCGGTTGCGATACGCAGGGCGTTGTTTACGATGATGAAGAGAGGTTCAAACGTGGTTTTGGCTCCTCAACCGTAAACAACTGCTCCATTGTCAATGCGCGAGCGTATTATTGTTCTGAATAACGTCATGCCGGTGTCTATATCTTAACCGTATTTCAGGGATATTATCGAGAACATAAGTCCAGTTGCCTTTTTGCAGCGAGTTTCTAGGACTGTAATATGGGGTCGCCATGTGAGTTTAGGGTCCCACACAAGATCGAGGAATTTGATTGATTCTTCGTATAGTAGCGGAGTGTTGTTCAGCGTTAGGGCTGTTTTTAGGTGTAAGGCGGGCACTAGAGTAAAATGCATGTTTTCCGTTTTGGAGGACGAATATCGTAATCCGTTTAAGGAGGCTCATTCCCGACTAGGTTTAGACATTTCTGGATTTCCTGTTGAATTGTTAAGAGGCTAGGGTGTCTGTAGCTTATTTGTAAGTCGTCCACGTATTGTGATGAAAACAATCTTCCGTCGCGCGGGAGAACGTCGATTTTGAGTATAAAAAGAGTGACACTGAGGACGCTTTCTTGGGGGAGGCCCATTTCTTGCGGATATGATGGTGACGAGGTGTCGCCCACCTTAATCCTAAAGGTGCGATTTCGCAAGAACTAGTGGATGAAACGTGGTAGGTGGCCTCTCAGCGGGGGAGATCCTTCATGATGCCATATTTTCAGGTATTATCTTATGCTTTTCCGACGTCGAAAAATATGGAAGCCAAGTGTTCCCCTCGATCAAATGCCTGTCTAATGTCAGATTCCAGTCTTGCAAGGTGGTCCGGAGTGGCGCTTGCGGCCGCCACACTGGATGCTGTTGAGGCCCGCATGCATTTCAAGGTAGTCGACAAGGCGCGAGTTGATCATTCTTTCCAAAGTTTTACAGAGGACTCTAGTAAGAGCAATGGGACGATAGTTATGTGGGTCACCGTTGAATTTCTCGGGTTTGGGTGTTGTGATAATTACAGATGCCCGCCATTGTTCGGGAAAAAATGACTTTGATTATGTGCTAACGGGCGCCATCTGGAAGAATCTTGATCATGTTGAAGTGAAACTTCATCCGGCCCGGTAGAAGATTCACGTGTATGGTCTATAGCGCACTGTAGTTCGTGGAGGGAGAAAGGTTCGTTGTGGGCCTCTTCGTTTCTAGACGTAATGTTAAGACGTTCACTTTCTCGCAAGTGCTTTTCTCGTTGGGTTCAGCCGTGTAGTTTGATGATTGCGATATCTGGCTAAAAGTCTGAGCTAGTTTATTTGCGATTTCCGCGGGGGGGGGGGAATAAATTCTCCCTTCATCTGGAAGAATGTTGTTAGATCGCTCGGGTTTGCCCTGGATACGTCGGATTTATTCCCACCCCTGAGAGAGGAGGGTGTTTCGGTTAATAGTGTTGACTAACTGAGCCCGGTTTTCTCGTTTTTTCTCCACTCGAAGTTTTCGATATACAGCAGTTGCCGTTTTCCACGCTATTCGGTCCCTGGGAGACCGTGCACGTTGGTAAGCATTGTATAGCCTTTCACGCGTATCTCTTGCTTCTTGTACCTCTCGGCACCACCATGGTTGCGGAAAGAAGGTTGACGGGGCATATTGGGGAATGCTTGCCTCGGCTGCAGCTGATTTTTTTTTGTATAGTTGGAAGACGATGTCGTGTTCCGAAATGTTTTCGGGGATGCCGTCCATACCGCTCCACGCGATTTGTGCCGAGTATTCCTCCCAGCTGGCTTTCCGGTAGTTGAGAAGCGATATGATGACTGGCTTGTGATCACTGTCATGTGTTGAAAGCAGTTTTTCCCAATTGAGTTGTTCTGCCAGAGTAGGGGAGCATATGGATAAGTCGATGGCAGTTTCTCTTTTGGTGGTTATTCGGGTGGGTTGTACGTCGTTGAGAAGGACCAGGTTGTGAGTGTTTATGGTGTTAGCCATTATCACTCCCCTGAGGTCTGTTTTCACGCATCCCCATGTCCCATGGTAGCTGTTCAAGTCTCGAAGGAGGAGTATTGGCGAGGACAGTTGGTTTAGCAATTCGGTCATTAGTGCTTTTGAGAGGTCATGGCTTCGTGGAGAGTAGATGGATACCACTGTTATTGGTCTTAAGACGCATATCTTCATGGCGATAGCTTGGAGTTCTGTCCTCAAGGGAAGGGGAGGATTAGGTACGCTTTGGTGGATCATGAGTGCCAGTCCGCCGTGAGCAGTCACGTTGGTGTGTGTATGATTTATTGGGGGATTCTGAAGGTGGCAGTCTCCCGTAGTTTGATCTCTTGGATGCCTATCACCAATTGTTTATAGGTGGCGATTAAGGATAGTAATTGTTTTTCTCGTTTCCGAGTCCCTGGCAGTTCCACTGAAGTATTTTGTTGTTCATTTTGAAGGCTGTTCACACTCAGATCTTGATGATCTAGAGTGGTTGCGTAATTTGCTGGAACTTTCGTGGTGTTCGCGTTTTTGAGTTTGTCCAGGGGTTCCGGGTCGAGAGTGTTCACGGGAGTGTCATCCTTTGGTAGAAGGCAGTCTGTTGTGATTGCTGCGGTCGCGGCTGCGAGTGCTCTTGTGGGAGGAAGAGGGTTTGTGCTCTTCGTGTTTGCTTCGTGGGCAAGAGCGCTCTTCTTCTGTGGTAGCCTTTTTGATTTGCGTGGGTGGTTGTGTAGACTACAAGCTAATTGGGCTAGGTAAGATGACTGGTTGTTTAGAGGTCTCGCGTTTGAGTTTTTCGATATAGTTTTTATGAGCGACGTCATCGAGGCCGTGATCGTTCGCGCTGGTGGCGTGTTCGTGAGTCAGGTTTGTTAACGGGGGTCGTGTCTCTCTCAGTGGTTTTCCACGAATGGAGCCGCATTTGAGAGAAACGGAGGTAGTTCAGGATTCTTGTCCTGGTGAGCCGTTATTTGCGAGTTGTTACTGATCTTTTCTGCTCAGTGGAGCCTGGATATCGGAGGTTTCCTCATCTCTTTGCTTTTTTGTTTTTATAGTAGTGAGCCTTGGTGTGTGGTCAACTGCGGGGGATGCATCCATCTCGGCGTCCTCTTGGACACCGCAGGAATTATTTCTAGGACTTTGTATCTCAAGTGCAGGGGCGGTCGCTGGGCTGAGTGAGGAAGCACTGCAGCCAGGTAGAAGTGTTGGAGTCTTGTTACGATGTTGTCCTGACGATGTGTGGATATCGTCGGAGGAGTCTGGTTGGATTGACGATTTGACTGCTTTGGCATAATTAAGGTGATTTGGGTTATCGTTTTTCCAGATTTGGATGGCTTATTTCCGTGTAACTCTGAGTTCGTTTTGTGTGATTTTTATTTCTTTTTGGTCCATGTATACTTGGCAGTCGCGGTCGCCTGCTTCATGGAAGCATGAGCAGTGGTAGCATTTAGGGTGGCGGGCTGTGCAGTCTTTTCTGTCGTGCTCGCCGGCACACTTCTTACAACGCTGGGGTGTATGCGGCTGGCAGTATGTGAAGACGTGGCCGTATTCAAGGAATTTTTTGCACATTGGGGGCCATGTTGCAACTGGGTAGGTTTTGGTTCTTCCTTGTTCACCCGGGATTACTATGAATTCCAGTGCGTCGTGTCCTGGGAAGGTAATTTATGCAGTAGAACCTGCGTTACGTGATTTTATCCATGTTGCTTGACGGACTTTGGTAACTCCGTAATTCTCAGCAAGAACTTCAGCGAAAGCACCGAGGTCGGTTGAAGGTGTGTAGCGGGAGGTGTATATAATTCATTTGGTATGGTCGAAGAACGGTTGTATTTCAACTGTAGCTTTGAGTTTGTTTATGTGAATAGTAGTAGAAGTACTAGTTTCTTCTGTTTTCCGCCGGAGCTCCAACGTGTAGTTAAGTGAGTAATCTTTCGTATAGCGTTACTTTGTGCAGGTTCTACGACGTGGGTCAGATATTTCTTTCCCTGTCGTTGAATGTCTTTCGGTTTCTCCCCAAGTTGTTGGGAGAACGACCATCATTATGAAAGGATTTGTTGAAAAGGCAACTTTGCTCACACCATTTTCTTTGAGAGTTATAAAAAAGTGGGTGGGGGATTGTGCCGGTCTTTTCTCCTGGGTAGGAGGGTCATTCTGGGAAGAGCGCATCGAAACTACAGCCTCTAGTCACCCGACCACGTGGTCTATCTGGTATTGGAGGATCACTTTCTCCATTTCATCCTCTGGGCAATCTTTATGTCTGGTAGGGTGTCCGTTTACTTTGCAGTAAAAGCAGTGCGGTTCTTGGGCTGGCACGACTTGGTTTGATTTGATTTGATTCACATTTCCACCAGAGCCTGAACGCGAATCATAATAGGCTCCCCCGTAGGGCTCGATGATCATGGATTCCAGTAGGCTCGCACGCCTGTGTGCGAGAAAAAGCAACGCTGGTTTAGTTAGAAAAAGGTGGAAATTTTAGCAATGTCAAACGCACGCTGGTGCGCGCAAGAAAAACGCATAGACGAAACGGATCTCCGTTTCCTATCATTTAGAACTTCAAGAGTAATATGTACGCACGCTAGCGCGTACAGGTAGCATCGTCGAGACTGGTACATGGTTTACGGCTACAAGGACTAAGTCAGCTCCGACAGCAACGCCACACGACCTACGAGGTCTAGGTCGATTATAGTAAACTTCATTTATTCAGGTAAGACTCAGACGAAACGAATCCTCGCCTCCAAATCATTTAGAACTTCATGAGTAACATGCACGCACGCTAGTGTGCACAGGTATAATCGTTGAGACTGGTACAAGGTTTACGGCTACACGGACAAACTCAGCTCCGACAGCACCGCTACACAATATTTACAGCTACGCGGTCTAGTTTAGTAGAAGTACAATTTATTTATTTATTCGGGTAAGATAAAGACTCAGAAGAAACGGATCGCCGCCTCCAGTCACTCAGAATTTCAAGAATAATATGCACGCGCGCTATGTGCGCACAGAGGGTATCGTCGCAATGGTACAAGGCCTATAGCTTCACGGATTAGATCAACTTCAACCGGAACTTGTCACAAGTCAACAAGTCAACCCCAGAAACTACATATGGTCCATGCACGCGCGAGCGAGCACAGACTGAATAAAAACATCCATTCACAAAATAGCAAACTGGAACTCGCACACAAATACACCAGCATTATTATACATGACAAAAATGGGGATCGTGAAAAAAAAGTAGGGGCAGGTTCGTATTGGGCATACAAGCTGCTCAGATTATTGATTACGCACTTATTATTTAAGGGGATAGGATGGGGGGGTCCCTTATGTCCCAAAAGACCCCGATGAATCCCGGAGGGTATCCCAAGTCCCCCGGGTCTTCCCGAGCACCTCGGGTCTCCCTAGACCCCTCGTCTCAGCTCATTTCGGCTTGTCTCGATTCATTTCGGTCAGTCTCGGCTCGTTGCGACCAACTCGACTCGCCTCAACATGTCTCGACTTATATTGACGCACCTCGACCAGCCTCGTCGTGGCTCTTCTCTGCGCTATTGATCATGTGGACTGTATTAACAAAAATTTTCACTCAAGCATTTTAGTGTGGGAGTGGGGTGACAGAGGGACCTTGGGTCCCAAAAAAGCCCGACGAATCCTGGAGGGTAACCCAAATCCCCCGAGCTACCCGGGCCTCCTTGTCTCAGCTCATCTCGGCTTGTCTCGAATCATTTCGGCCAGTCTCGGCATGTCGCAACCAACGACTGATCTCGACACACTTCGACGCGACCCTCGCCCTCTGTGCCAGTAATCCGCGGACTTTAATAATTAATTGTTCTACTCAATCATTCCACATAAATACATTTTTCTGTGTATGGGTTTTACAGCGTAGGGAGAGGGAAGCAGGGGTCCCAGGGTTCAGAGGAGCCTCAAGCGAATCTCGAAGTTTCTCAAGAGGGTCCCAAAGGGTCTCAAAGGGGTCCGGAAAGGTCGAAGCGGGTCCCCCCAAATCCTCCTGGTCTTCCAAGTCTCCCGGGTTACCGAAACCCCCGGGTCGCTCGAGTTCCACGAGTCTCAACCAGCCTCGGTTCGTCTCGACTCGTCTCCGCTCGCCTCAACCTGCCTCGACTCGCCTCGTCCTCTCCACGCACAGTGCCATTCAAGACTTTCACTCTCAAAGATCAACTTTGAGAGTGAAAGCCTTGCCTCAGCTTTGCGCAGAGGCAGTATCGTAACCAATGAGTGAACAGTGAGTTCGCATACTGTTCTTCGCGTGTAAGCTTTACAAGTTTCCAGGGTATAGAAACTTTTTTTTTGCTATATCAAAATAAGAGCCGGTCACCGCTCTAAGCCGAATATCGCTCCGAGACTGAACATCGTCTCGTAATGATTAAAGTTTTCAACTTAATTGGAGAGATCGACTATCATCTCTTAAGAGCGAGAGCAATGAGGGACCTCAGAGGGATACTCCCTGGGGGTATCCCAGGCTCACCCGCCTTTCCGCAGTGTCCTCGTTAACCATCAAAATTCATTTGTCCCTTCGTGCAAATACGTTTTGTGCTAGAAGATCTCTCCACCGCCCCCCCGCTTTCAGTTTGTAGCTTCATACCCACCCTTTGGTGCACAAAGAGGTGAGCCCCCCACTGACACCGGGGTTTGA
>SDVV010004380.1:0-20255 GCA_016164225.1 Gammarus roeselii
TACATATATATATATATTTTTTCACTTTGCTCGTTACAAGTCCAGTATTATCGACCAGTTTCAAGTAATGTTAGGTCATCGCTGGTTAGTAGACTGTAGAGTTTAAAACGTTCATGTAAGCTTCCCGCTTACGTCAGTCATGGTTACGGGTGTTAAAGGGTTAGCAAGTTTTATGTACGGTTTTAATATTAGAATAAGAACATTTTATAATGTTTGATCTGTTGCCACTACCATTTTCGTCTATTATAACGTATATTGAATGAATACACTCAGACATTTCTACTACAGACCTGCAATGTAAGGTCCGCAGTCAACAAGATCTAGGATATAAACCATGTCTAAGGTACATAATTAGCGAAATGTATATAAACAGGATCGTTAGAGTCACTGCATTGACACATGTATTAGGGTAACATATAGGCATTTACACACATTTTTCTGCAAAAGGGTTACCATACACTACCAGATGCATTAATCCCTTGGGAACCTAACTTAACCTATAGAACAACATCCCTTGCTTCGGTTACAAAACATTCAATGTGGATCATCTTAACGGTATGTTATGCTAGAAAAATTAATCATCCTATCCTACCTAACCTATTGTATCCAATAAATTACGTTTTTTCTTCAATATACTTTTCATGCTAACATATGATTTTTTCAGTTTTTTAGGATTAATACATAACAAATATCTCCACAGGTCTCTAAATTTTGATCAATACTTTGCAGTTTGAAAGACACATCCAATTCTGATCTAGTAATTTGTCAAAAACTTAACTTAACCCAACTTATGTACGGTTATTAGTCATTGACATATACAATGCATATCAAATATCTCCACTTCACTGAACATTTTGATCTGTCCTTTGCAGTTTGATACACACATTCAATTTTGATCTAGTAAATTATCAAAAAACCTAACTCATGAACGGTATTCAGTCATTGATATATACAATGCATAACAAGTATCTCTACTCAACTCTACATTTTGTTCTATCCTTTGCAGTTTCGATACGCACTTCCAATTTTAATTTACCAAATTTCATGTCTCCATACATAGTTTCATCATTGTTTGAATGCTATAGCTTTTTTCATATGATTCTTGATCATATATAATTCCATCATTGTGTATGTTACAGCTTTTTTTCATGTGATTCTTGATTTTTAATTTGATTCAATTCTAAATCACTTTCACATGATATTCACACCCATCAAAAACCTAACCTAACCTAACCTTATGTACGGTTTTTAGTCATTGTTATATACATATGAACCACCTTCGAACGATTTTTATAAAACTTGCATCTAATTATTTCTACTTCGTGGTCATTCTCGACTCATATATGTTAGAGAGGACAGATTTTCAATCTTAGATGGATTGAATGTTACAAGGAATTCGTATTTGTTTCCATCGTCATACAAACAGGCACTTCATTTCGTACTTGGTCAACCACATTTACTTCAATATCTCCTAGCACTTCATCCTTTGACGACTTGCAATTAAATTTTAAAAAAAATCGACACCTGGACCTTTCATCAGTAGCCAAGTTATCACATCAATAGATTGTTTTGACTTTGTCCGGGTGTCGATTTTTGTTTTAATTTTATCTAAATTTTTAATTTTAAAATTGTATTGAATTTCAAATTTTGTTATATTATTATCAACTAATATACACGTACATACGCTCGAATATACACATGCACGTACGTATACAGTTCTATACACGTACATACATACATACATACATACCTAGTTGATGTCCAATGCGAGCGATGATAGGCCTAATGATTTGCAAAAAAAGCCTGCATTCGCATTATAATAGCAGCCTGCCTGCCGAGATTGGAGTCAGTGTTACGTGGAGAACAAGCGGAGATGGACAGATCATCCTCAAATAGACAACAATGAATGTTCAAGTGACAAAAATTAGTTAACGTGTTTTGGAAGAAGAAATCTCCAAAGATGATATGAGTCGGATCGAACAAATAATGACTAGTGTTGAAATACAAGTTATCTCAGAATGGGTAAAACAAGAATCAAAAGAGTGGGAGATAACATTCATACATGGGTGAAGGAAAAAGTTAGTCGGCTTTGGGTAACTAATGTAAACGGGTTACAGTCGTATGTAACAAAGTTCAAAAGAAATAAAAACGCAACTCTCGAAATTGATATGATCCGAGTGGAAAATCATCATGACTAATAAAGCTGAGGTATTGGGAAACGGATTTTCGAAAGAACCAAAGAACATCTGGATCGTATGCAAGAATTCCTCATTGATGAAGAACAGAATGACATTGAATTTGAGAAGAATCGAATAATCAAGGTTCAAGAAGAAGATAAACTACATTTGTGAACACAAGAGCACGGTACCGTCTTTGGTATTCGCAACAAAGATATGCTGGATAATATAATAGATTTTGAGAGGAAACTGAAACATCGTGATGAAGGGTATGGATGGTTGTACGAGCCCTGCTGTGATCGAAAAAAACGAGTTAGATGTCATTGATGATGTCAGCACTATCTGTAATTATTACTAATAAAAAACTGATTATTATTACTAATAAAAAACTGATAAAAAAACTCAAAGGTAACATCGAATTTTCGAAGTCGGTAGGAGAATATGTTTCAAGGGGTGCAACGCTACCCATAAACCTATCTCGGGGTAAATGCTGCATATGTGTGACAGAATGGCGAGATATAAATCAGAGTTTGATCAGATCATACTCAGTCAAGATTGTGATTCTGTTGTAGAAGGATGGGGTATAGCTTGAGTCCTCGTTTGTTCGTAAGTAATGGGGTGATGGGGGTGTGTAAATTTGCCGGAGAGAAATAAAATTGAATAAACATAAATACACCAGAAATGTGTGGAGACATTTGAAACGAAGTCATCGTGAAGAGTATGAAAATTATAGGGAAGAAAAAAGCAAATCAACTGTGCAAGTCGTCAAAGGATGAAGTGCCAGGAGATATTGAAGTAAATGTGGTAGACCAAGTATGAGATGAAGTGCCCCTTTGTATGATGATGAAACAAATATGTATTACTTGTAACATTCAATCCATCTAAGGTTGAAAATCTGTCCTCTCTGCTAACATATATGAGTCGAGAATGACCATGAAGTAGAAATAATTAGATGCAAATTAAAAAAAAACGTGTGGAGGGGGTTCATATGTGTGGATGGATCCTGCGTTCTAGATACAGATGCAGATACGGATACAGTGACAGGGTCTGACATGAAAGTCACAGCAGCCGCTCTGAGAGAACGCTGAGGCAAGCTGCCGCTGTTGTGTAAACAGTGGCCTTGTCTGTCTGGCAAGGTCGCAGCAGCCGCTCTGGGAAATGCTGAGGCAAGCTGCCACTGTTGGGTAAACAGTGGAATTGTCGGACAAGGAAGTCGCAGCAAGAGTTCACGCCGGACATATAGCTGGGGGTTTTAACAATAGACAGTAATGATTGCATTCATTTAAGATGTCGTACGTAGGCAATGTTAAGAAATTGGTTCTAAGCCATTTTGTTACGTGCGGAAGGGCCTGCGAGCCTCAGCAACCGATTCTCCAATGTTGAACTGCGGGATGTTTTAGAACAGAGGGTATTAATTGTAAGGTTATGTTGCGCTTTCGTTAAGGCTGGTTGCCGTGTAGTTGGTAGGATGTTGGCCCTAAGCCCATTTCTTACTTATATGCCTTATTGCTAGTATAACTGCGACATTTTTTAAAGGGAGTGGCCGGGATTTTGTCCCAGCGAGTGGTGGGCGCTGACGTCACGTATTAGACTATATAAGGCGATGTCACTAATGGACGAGAGATTATTCACAACCTAACCATGTGAAGGACACGTCGTCATATTCGTCCTACAGCCCGCCAGTTTCGCCGCTAAGCCCAAACTCTCCATGCCATAGACTCGACAAGTTAGACGACTTTTCAACGTTAGCGTAGACACTTAGAATTCGACGACTCTTCAAGATCCAAAGCACTTTGACAGAATCACTTCATCACCGTCTTCAATACTATAACTACATCAGAAAAAACAGTAGCATTTAGGAAAGACAGCCGAGATCTAGAACGTGCATCGAGTTCGACGCCCAGAGGGTCAGTCAAACGACAGCTCAGGATCGCTGGACGCGCACCGCTGGACGCGGTCGCGGAGGAGCACCATCATCTGGCATTTGGAACATAGCACTGCAGGTCACTGACCCGGGTGAGCGTGTACTTTCTCACTATATCTACATCTACGTGTTGATAGCTTGCCTCCTGTAATTAGGTTAGAGCTGTTTTTTTTCAAGTGATCCTCATGTGTTGTATTAGGATAGCTGATCCTCATGTGTATGTATTAGGATAGCGACCAAACGTGGTATAACGGAGCTATAGGCTAGTACACATAGCTATATGTATTTGAACTGTCTTTACTGTTTTTTTTTCTCTGCACAGAGTTGTGCATAATATAGATAGGCTGCGTTGTCTGTGAGTGGGTAGTAATTTGAAGCCAGTCCCAGGGTTTTCTTGAGCATAAATATACTAAGAATTCTTTCAATGTTCCCAGTGGTTTCAATTCCCTTCACATAGTAGCAGACGTAAGGAAACCTTTTACTCACATATTATCTCCTAGACCCACTAAACTGAGAAGCTGGAGAGTGTCATTTTGGGTAAACACCCTAGACCCCTCCTGGGTCGGGCGAACTCACAGCCCGTCGGTCATTGATAAGTATCTATCTGTACATGATTTGATTGCCTTTGATTTCATTGAATTGATCGGGCGAGCACATATGTATATAACAAGGACTAAAAACCGTACATTAGGTTAGATTAAGTTAGGTTAGGTTAGGGTTTTAATAGGTGTGAAGATCAAGTGAATGTGATCTAGAATTGAATCAAATTAAAAATCAAGAATCATATGGAAAAAAAAACTATAACATTCAAACAATGATGAAATTAAACATGAAAACAGATGAAATTTGAAAAATCAAAATTGGAAGTGCGTATCAAAACTGCAAAAGATAGAACAAAAAGTGTAGAGTCAAGTGGAGATATTTTTTATGCATTGTATATATCAATGACTGAATACCGTACATAAGTTAGGTTAGGTTAGGTTAGGTTTTATGATGATTCACTAGATCAAAATTGGATGTGTGTATCAAATTGCAAAGGATAGAACAAAATGTAGAGTCAAGTGGAGATATTTGTTATGCATTGTATATATCAATGACTGAATACCGTACATAAGTTGGGTTAAGTTAAGTTTTTGACAAATACTAGATCAGAATTGGATGCGTCTTTCAGACTGCAAAGGATTGATTAAAATGTAGGGACATGTGGAGATATTTGTTATATATTAATCCTAAAACACTGAAAAAAACATATGTTAGCATGAAAAGTCGATTGAAAAAAACTTAATTTCTTGGATACAATAGGTTAGGTTAGGTTAGGATAGGATGATTAATTATTCTAACATAACATACCGTGAAGATGATCCACATTAAATATTTTGTAACAGAAGCAAGGGATGTTGTTCTATAGGTTAGGTTAGGTTCCCAAGGGATTAATGCATCTGGTAGTGTATGGTAACCCTTTTGCAGAAAAATGTGTGTAAATGCCTATATTTTACCCTAATACATGTGCCAATGCAGTCAGTGACGCTAACGATCCTGTTTATATAAATTTCACTAATTATGTACTTTAGACATGGTATACATCCTAGATCTTGTTGACTGCGGACCTTACATTACAGGTCTGTAGTAAAAATGTTAGAGTGTATTTATTCAATATTCGTTTTAATAGACGAAAATGTTAGAAGCAACACATCCAACACTATAAAATAATCTTATTCCAACAGTAAAACCGTACATAAAACTTCCGAACGCTTTAACACCCGTAACCACGACTGACGTATGCGTTTTTAACTCAACAGTCTACTAACGAGCGATGACCTAACATTACTTGAAACTGGTCGATATTACTGGACTTGTAACAAGCAAAATATATAAATGTAGGCACACAATATGCTGAAGATTGCTAAAACTACAGAGTCAACTGGATAGATTCGATATGAATAAAGCTTAAATCGATGAAGAAATACCTAACATGAGTATGAAAACGGGGGAAAATGATCTTCGGTTAGATTAGGTTAGGATGAGTTAGGTTTACGGGCATTATCACAAACCATTAGTGAAAAATGATACAGTGGATATTGTGAATGATCAAAATAAGACAGATATTCTGAATTGGAATGCAATCTCATAACAAAGCCTGAATTAATCAATAACCTCTAAGTGTACATACTGCAAACGTCTTACAAACATTTATACAAGTAAGACATGCGAGAATAAGCATCTAGTAAAGACATGTGAGCGGATAACATAATTGAGATGTACATTAAATTATTCATGAATGGTAACACTAACACTCCACACAAAACCGATAGATCAGCTCTCCAAGACGACATGGAACCGGAGTCGAGAGGTGAAACATATCAATCTTTTGGATCCCCACATCAAATTAAGCGTATTTTATACCCAACATTCCATGAAAATAGGCGAATTTAGGCCTGATTTAGATATATTCCTCTGATAACCAATCAAAACATTTAACAACAACTATAAAATAGCTAAATAAAATTCTCT
The DNA here is from genome assembly GCA_016164225.1 of Gammarus roeselii. NCBI lineage: Eukaryota > Metazoa > Arthropoda > Malacostraca > Amphipoda > Gammaridae > Gammarus > Gammarus roeselii. The sequence continues at coordinate 6,613 of SDVV010004380.1, forward strand.
ACTCAACCCTAACCGACAATGATTGACTATTATACACGGTGTATCCTACCACACACAGATGATAAATCCTACTCCAATATTCTACGTGATCTGGTTCATGACTAAGATCATATACTAACATATAAGCCTTACCAAAACTATCTGACATTCAACACCGAGTTAATGCGAATAATGTTATTTTTACTACGATACCAGTTTAAATCTATAACAAATTCCCAGACCTAACTTATGCTATGTCTCTAGCAGGATAAAATCCAAGTTCCACTGTGTCGTAACAACGAACTTTATAATGCCTTACTAGGTACAGCATGTAAATTATTATGTAACTATTATTATCAATAAAAAAATCATATAAATGTATATTGTCCTTACCCCCCCTAAATATTCAGAGGACTCAGCATTGAAAATGCATATATGCAACATGACATGCAACAAAGTTGCAATACAATATACCCAAGCATTGAAATGCTAATACCCTCATGTAAATATATAACCTAATAACTAACTATAAACATATATAAGCTATCCATCTGTCCGGTTGCTAAAACCAGTTTCTTCGCGCCGCCCCGTCATCGCCCGTTAGGCTCCGCCCACCTTCGCTGGTGAGTCGAGGTTGCAGCATTGCGCTACCCTCCGCCCCTATCTACCCAAAAGTGACTCTAGAATGCGGTTCTTGAGGTCATAATAGCTACTGTGGTACAGGTTTCATTGCTTGGGTATGGTAAGGCTTACAGAAATCATTGCTTGGCTATGGTCAGTGGTACAGGATTATTTGCTTGGCTATGGTCAGTGGAACAGGATTCATTGTTTGGCTATGGTCAGTCATACAGGAATCATTGCTTAGCTATGGTCAGTCGTACAGGATGGTCTACTTACCAAAAGTAGTAGTAGAGCTTGTATCATTTTGAGACAACCTCATTGGCATGGTGATCAAGATACGTGCTCAATAACACAATTTCTTTATAATATCTGTTGGGAAATAAATTAGTATTTCTGGCAGCGGGATTTCTTCGCGATGCCGCAAATTAATTTACGCAATAAAAATAATAGTGCCACATCAAGAATTCTGCAACTGGATACAGAAGGGCTGTCCCTTTGATTAATTGAGTCATTAAAGCAAGATAAGCTTCCAAAAAGATAATAGGCAAATCGAACCTAAGTTAATCTGTCCAAAAGAAAAAAATAAGAACAAACAGGTTTTTGTTTCTTCGCTTACAGTAGGATTGCTTTCTCAAAATATGTTAAGCAACAGATTAAATTCCAACCTACCTGGTCACTCATTTCACGTGAAGGAACATGTGTCATCATTACAGTGAAATAGTCTTGTCTATTCTCATTAATATAATTATACGCTAAAAATTGTCAAAAATTTGCCCTACCAATTTTGCTGTAATCTTGATACCATTATTTGTCTTATTGAAAATATATTTTGAGTCGCGAGAAATACCCGTTGCCGATTGTCCCGTATTTGTGATACAATAAATAATGGGTTGGATCAAGATATCATCAAATTTTCACACCGCCCTAATAATTTCCGCCTAGCTTACTACTGGTAAATTGTGATGTATAGACGGACAAGCAGACAGAGAATTACGGTTCTTCTATAACATAGATCTCATAACAGCAGGAGGCACCAGGGTTGCTAGCGCAGCAGTTTAACGAACGAAGAAAATTTTCGAACTTATTTGCCTAATCAAATTTGTTTGAAATACCCCGAGCAAGAGTCATCACGACATTAATTTGATGATTTTGACAACCGCAGTATTGAAACAGTGACCTGAATAACATAATAATTATTTTATAAATAACATTCAACCCCCGAGGTTCAAGCAGCTGTCGCTTGAAATTTTAACATCAGACTTTGAGTCTTATTTGGGTTCGCATTCCCACCGAAGCTGCGAATTAAAATATTCATGGCTGATGTTTACAATGAGTGAGATTGCATGAACCATTATTAAATTATTTCTGCGTTTACAACATTTCCAGGTGGGGACGAAAATGTAGGAACTATAGGGTGGCAATATACTAAGTTATATGGTAAAACTAATATCATTTTGAATGGTACCTGACTGCGGTATGCAAGACCCAAATGTTACGGTACTGTTTCTGACCGCCTGACGAAACAGATCCCACCGACCACTCACTGACGATGTGGGGGCGTGGGTGACGTGCACCCAGCCGTGGCGGGTACTGGGGGGCACAGCTGCCTCCACTACCTCCGTCACGTCGGTTAGTATCAGCCAGTGACGGGTGGAGGGATCGGAGGCAAGCCTGGAGATCTGGCAGGGACAAAAGGTGGAGGCAGTTGGTCAGATGAGAAATAAAAGCTACAAATTTGGTCGAAATAATAATGTTCACAAGTCTAAAAAAAATAAGTGAAAAACTGAAGTGCACGTAACTGAGGGTGTATCGAAACGTATCAAACGTTCTTCAGAAGTTCTGCCACTCCGTAGGGGGATTCACCCCGAGCAATAAAGAGTTAGCCAGGGTTCTTCTAATTGCTTGCCCATCATCGTCATACCTTCCTTTTTATTCACGCTCGGAACTGTGGGTTATGGGTTATAAAGGGTACTTAAGTTTTTGATCGTCACAGAAAGACTGACCATGCAGAGAGCAGCAACGGCGACGTCACTGTCGAGCAGCAGCACGAGATGCTGCAATTTGTGAGGTGGCCTCTGGAAGGCAGCGCTGCCTAGCACCACTTGCTTCAAGGCTTCCAAAGCTTGTTGACTGTACGCCATGCAAGGTTTCATGGCAGCAGTGGCTGACTTGAGAGGTGGTGTTGAGCGAGGTGACTGCCCTGAAGTGAGGTTTGTGAGGAGGTCAGCAGGCAGACGGCGAAACGCGAACCGCGTTCCGTGGAGGTTGGACTCGCGGACGAACGCTCGTCCTGTCGAGAAGATGGTAGAAAAGCGCTTCAATGTGCCTCGCACAAAAAAAATATGGCTTGGTTTGGAATAAAATGCCCGTAGTCGAAGAAGACGGGACCTCGGAGTAGGGAATTCTTTCATTTAGCATGTGCCATGGGCGCCGTCACCACTACCAGTAAGTGATCTCTGAGTCAGATTAATTAATTCTCACTTATTTAAATTAAACCATAACAATGACTCTTATCAAATATAAGGTGCTTTTATTAAAATACACTCAAGGGAATCGCTCAAAAAATACCAACAAAGACTCAATTAAATTTATTCAGCAATATATTAATAGTTTGAAGGAAAAGGACTCGCAAATAATTAATAGAATATTACCAACCGATGGAACTCTTGATTTGCCGCAAGATACCGCCATTCCCAATAAGCACCACATCACTCCAGTTCCAGTTGACAAACCACGACACCAGGAAGCCAAGTGCGCGTGATATGGGGTTGACGATTGGTTCACAGGACCCGGGATAATTGATCACACCGTAGGATCCCGTCCCTGTTAGTGCATCCAAGGGCACGGGGAAAGCGAACTCCTTGAGGAATTTAGCATTTGCTGAGAAGTTTCCTACGATGACCCTGACGTTGGAGAGTGATGCCATGGCTCGATTTACGAAGGTTGAGGAGCCTGTAAGGACGAAGATGGGCTGTACTCCGGTGATACGTCTCTCAACAGTTCTGTTGTCGACATGCGGGTAGCGGACGCGGAGTGTGTCAGGAACCGTGACATGAACAGGAAGAGGATCGGTGGAGCCTAGGTTGAAGTCTGCGGTCATTAGCTGAGGCTCGAGCAGACATGGCGTGGCGATTTGGAAGACGTCGATGCTATTTTCAGAGGCTTCTTGAATCGTCCGAAGGACATCTGAACAAGCCTCAAATATCAACACAACAGGAGCTGAAAAAAAAGAAATTTAGTAATAGCCGGCAACCGAATTACTGGTTTATAAAAATATTTATATTTATTTCATTTCAATCAAAGCTGCTACCCGTGCAGCAACATTATATTCAACCCCTCATTATTGACATACTTGTACGGTCATAACTCCAACCTGATGCACTCACCGTTTACGAAACAGAAGATTTCTATTATCAAATCACTACTAAAGAGGATCAAAGGCCTCGCCGTGTGAGAGACCCTTAGATGATCGGAAGATTGTTTTTTATTTGATCCTCAGTTCCACCAGAGCCTCAACGCGAGTCATAAAAGGCTCCTCCGTAGGGCTCGATGATCATGGATTCCAGTAGGCTCGCACGCCTCGGTGTGCGAGAAAAAAAAGATAACGCTTTCAAAGTTAGGAAAATTTGAAAATTTTAGCAATGTGAGACGCACGCTGTTGCGCCTAAGAAAATCCCGCTTCGACGAAACGGACCCCCACTTCCAATCATTTAAAACTTCAAGAGTAATATGTACGCACGCCAGTGCGTACAGGTAGCATCGTTGAGACTAGTACAAGGTTTACGGCTACACGGACGAAGTCAGCTCCGACAGCAACGCAACACGACCTAGACCACCACGCGGTCCAGGTCGACCACAGTGCACTTCATTTATTCAGGTAAGATTCAGACTGAACGAATCCTCGCCTCCAACCACTCAGAACTCCATGAATCATATGCACGCGCGCCAGTGCGCACAGATAGTATCGTCGAAGTTGATAAAGGTGTACGGCATCACGGATCAGATCAACTCCAACCACAACGCGTCACAGGGTTCACAGCTACGCAGTCCAGGTCAACCCCAGAAACTACATATGTGCCGTGCACGCGCGAGCGAGAAAAGACTGAAGAAAAAGCACCTATTCACAAAATCACAAACAGAAACTCCGCACATATTCACTAGCATTATATATTATAAATGACAAAATTGTGGATCGTGCAGAAAGTAAGGGCAGGTTCGTCACAGGCGGAAAAAATGCTCGGATTATTGATTTCGCTCTCATTATTTAAATGAATAGGGTGGGGGGGGGGCAGAAGTTCCTTGCGTCCCAATAGGGCCCGACGAATCCCGGAGGGCAACACAACTTCCCGGGTCTTCCCGAGCTCTCCGGGTCCCCCGAGACCCATCGTCTCAGCTCATTTCGGCTTGTCTCGAATAATTTCGGCCAGTCTCGGCTCGTCGCACCCAACTCGACTCGCCTCAACATGTTTCGACGACGCACCTTGACCAGCCCAGACGCGGCTCTCACCCTCTGCGCTAGTGATCATGTGGACTGTAATTACAAAAAATTTTACTCAAGCATTTAAAGGTGGGAGTGGTGTGGCAGAGGTGTCTCGGGTCCCAAAAGAGCTCGACGAATCCCGTAGGGTAACTCAATTTCCCCGGGTACCCTCGTCTCAGCTCATTTCGGCTTGTCTCGAAAAATTTCGGCCAGCTCGGCTCGTCGCGACCAACTATACTCGCCTCAACATGTTTCGACTGATCTCGACACACCTCGACCAGCCTCGACGCGATCCTTGCCCTCGGTGCCAGTAATTCGCAGACTGTAATAGTCAATTGTTCTACTCAAATATTTCACATATATACATTTTTCTGTGTATGGGTTTTACAGCATGGGGAGAGGCAAGCAGGGGTGCCAGGGTTCAGAAGGGTCTCAAGCGGGTCCCAAAGTTTCTCATGGGCTAAGGGGGTGAAAAAGGGTCTCAAGGGTGTTTCAAAGGGCCCTGAAAGGGTCCAAGTGGGTCCCCCCAAATCCTCCTGGCCTTCCAAGTCCCCCGAATTCCCGAAACCCACGACTTTTACGGGCCCTACGAGTACCCCCATTCCCAGGTCATCTAGTTTCAACAAGCCTCGGTTCGTCACGACTCATCGCCTCGCCAGTCGACTTGTCTCCACTCGCCTCAAACTGCCCTGACTCGCCTCGTCCCCTCCACGCACCTTTTAGCCATCAAAACGCCTAGCTGTGCTCGGAGATCTATCAGGCGCCCGGGAGAGCGCAAATTCTCCCACCGTAGGTTGGACTAGACTAACTAACACACCGCATATTCCACCTAGGGCCCCTACGGGCGTCTAACGTTACATAATTATATAACTAATCCAAAATTTATCACCATGAAAAAAGGGCACAGATAAATAATTGAGCCCACAAAACAAGAAATAATAAAATACTGAAATAATCGGAATAGTGGGCAATACAACGCTGAAAACATCCCTTCCCCCTTCCATAACACCTTGTTTTAACCTCTTCTCACCGTTGATGTTCATCTCGAGGGGAGAATTTTTCGGTAGAGGCTTAGTCGCAACAACTGACAAAGGGAAGGTTGTCCTGGTGGTGGTAAAGGTAACTAGCCACAGCAGGACCGGCGGCCATCTTGGTCCCATCGTCCTGCACCGGGCAGCCGATCTCGTGATGTCACAGACGCGCGCCAAGCAGAGCCAAGCGTCGGCAAAGGAAGCTGGACTTTAGATCCTTCAATAAGAAGTCATCCTCCCCATGCTTTAACATTAACTACGGCTGCTAAGTAGGGCCCGATTCACGCGCCACTCTTATCTAAAGAAGGGCACGTCTGTCGGTCTGGAATGAAAGATTTCGTCTCTTATATTTATAGAACGTAAGAAAGTATGACAAAGATATTGCAGCCACTAAATTCTAGGTCCAGAGGAATTTTTATACAAACATTACATCATCTAAGAATGCGGATTCCCTGCAGTTCTTCTACCTGCATATCAAGCACGGGCTTCGGTGGGGAAAAAATGAACAGGGCGTTGCATCACACTGTCTTTCTCGTTACCAAGAGGTTGGAGTATTCAACACTTCACAAGCAAAGTTGAGTTTGCAACACGGAAGGGTAAAATTACCAGCAGACCATACAGTGGCTCACCAAGGAGGAAGGGGGGAGGATATTTGTTTAATTTCGTCCCCGTAAAACGATGCTTTGGGAACAATGGCAAAGTACAATTGTCGTGGCAACGAGTAGCGACGTTCAGCAATTTCTTGGTCGGTCCAAGGCTTCCGTGAGTTAGACTTCGGTGACCTCTATTGCTTGAACACTCTTATTTGTCAAGTATGACTGCTTCACAGTTAACCTATACTTGCATTACAACATCGTAGCTAGATGGTAAAAGAGTGTAAATGTGCAAATGAATGAAGAAATCAGAGCTGTTTATATTCTACAACTGAATAAAACCCTGAGAAATTCATATTTAGTCAGGATCTGTGAGAGCAAATGTATAGTCTGTAAGTCATTCTTCGGTACATATTTGACGTTCAAACTCCACACTCGTCCCCTCGACTTAGTCCATTAAATTTACCCAATATTGACGGGTGAAATAAATAACGCGCATGAAACAGTGGACGTAGTTCGATTCAAATAACAATTGAATACAGTTATTCATTAATCGGTAAAATTGCTACACCCTACTGTCTTCCTGCCGTGGCTTCAATCTGTTTGGAGCGAATGGGCGGAGGTGGCAGTTGAGTCAGTTGCTGTTGATACGGCACTGGTGGCGGATTTTGAGAAGTGGTGTAGGCTAGTGGCGGAGTTTGGCAGAGTGCGAAAGAGGAGAGAGCTGCGAGTTAATGTGGGTAAGAGTAAAGTAATGAGAAGTGAAGTAGCGCTTGAAAAAAGGGTGTGAAGCATTGGGTGCACTGAAGTGTGTAATGAGCTGTAGGACGTGGGACGAGGGGGTAGTTGCCTCAACTCAGCTCTACGGAGCTGCGACTTGGAGGGTAAGAACAGAAGAGTGAAAAAGGTTGATGTTTCCGGGAGGAAATGTTTGTGGGGCATGACTGTAGTGATGCTGAGAGACAGGATCAAGGACGACGGTGTAAGAAGCAGAACGGGGATGGTGAAGAAATTAGAGGAAAGAGTATATTCACGTGTTCCGAGATGGTTCGGATAGCTGAAAACGTAGATGAGTGGACGTTGGTCTGATGGTAGACCAAATACGTAATAGGCGAGAGTGAAAAATGGTTGTGAATGGGGGAGTTTTGACGCTGCCCTGATGTTCTTTCCCGCTCTTGGCGACGCGTTGAGAAACGGAATGGTCGTGGTCGGTTGGAGCCCAGTCACTGACGCGGCAAGGGTTAAACAGAATCACTGTTGGACCCTGCTGCTGACACTGACCTCTGACCGCATTCCTAACCCAGAGTGTGGGTGACGCGGCCTCATGGCCGGACCCTTTAGCGCAAAAAGGCTAAGTTTTATTCACTGTGAGTGTATGAAAGGTGTGTGGGGTGCGCCTGCGTCGGACAAACCTCTTCCTAAAGGACTCGGCCAAGTGTCTGTATCTGCATTATCACATGACAATTGAATACCGTAATTCATTATTCAATGACTATCGAACACAGTTATTCATAATTACATTGCAATTGAGAATAATTATTTCATTCAAAATTACCAAGGGCATAGTAGAACATTTGAAATACTTTCCTTAATGAAATATACAATTAAGTTCTCCGCCAGGGTAATGCAGACGAGTCAAATCAGAACGAACATTAGAAAAAACAATTTTATCCGTACACAAATTATATTTTTTGAGAGTATGTAATGTGTCCCCGACGTCCTAGTGCAGATTGAAAGTATTTCATTGTTAAAAGCCATTACTATGGCCATGAGGCTGTGTGCCGCTATACGAGATAGTACATTAATGAGTTAAGTTGCGTTCTCTGCCAATATCCTGCTCGCACATAATATTGGCATCAGTGTATTGCAGTAAATTGAGTAACAATTGTGTTTAAAAAAATTGTTTCGCTTCCTTGGCAGCGAAGAAAACTTCCGTACAAGCATGTGACCAACAGCATTTTGTCCTCTGGTCTGCTTTGCAAGAGCCTTATCACCAGTGCAATCTGTAGAAACAATCAGCCCATGATAGTGAAATTTGTCCACAAACTCAAGTGTTACAGCATTTAACTTCGCGTCATTCGAGAAGCAACGCTTAGGACAATTTGTCCTGACCAACATGCACACAATTTTTAAAGCATTAGACAAAACATCATTTTATACAGATACAGACACTAGGCTGAATCCCAAAGAAAGGGGATGGCCGACGGCAAGGCGCACCTCACACCCTCATCTGCTCACACTCATACAACTTAGCCATTTTGTGCTAAAGGATCCGGCCGGTAACCGCGCAACACACACACTCTGGGTCACGAGTTCGGTCCGAGGATCCGTTGTCAGCAGCAGGGCCCGACAGTTTTCACTGGTTTACCCCCGCCGCATTATACGGATCCTCGGTCCGAGGATGCGTTGTCAGCAGCAGGGCCCGAGAGTTTTCACTGGTTTACCCCCGCCGCATTATAATGGCTCCCCCCCCCCCACCCACGACCATCCCGACAACGGGATGCCAAGGGCGGGAAAGCACATAAAAGCAGCGTCAAAATCCACTCACGCTTGTTTCCTTGCACGTTCTTTCGCTACTTCCACATTCATGTCTCTTCTTCCTAACGCCTGCTTTACAACATCCATCCACCCAAACTTCGGTCAACCTCTAGGTCTGAGACCACTCGCCTCCGCATTCATCACCCTTTTACCTATCTCCTTTCATCCATCCTCTCCATGTGCCCGAACAATCTCAGAACACGCGAATCCACTCTGTCGGCCGTCTTTTTCACCATCCCTGTTCTGATTCGAACCATGTCGTTGGTAATCCGGTCTCTCAGCGTTACTTCAGCCATGCTCCTCAAACATTTCATCTCGAAAACATTCAACCTTCTTCTCTCCTCTGCTCTCACCCTCCAAGTCTCAGCTTTGCAGTGCACAGTTGGGACAAAAACACCCTCATATAGCCTTCTCTTTGCTTCTATCCCCAACGTCCTACAGCTCATTACACTCTTTAGTGCACCCAACACTTTACATCCCTCCTTCACTTCAGTTTCCACTAGTTCAGTTATCTCCAAATGGGAGCCCAGATACTTGAAACACTGAACTTCCTCCATGAGCTTTCATTTAGGGGGACACTCGAGCATATTATTACTTCACTTATACCCACGTTCACTCGAAGCTTTCTCCTCTCACACACTCTACCAAACTCAGGCACTAGTCAACATAGCTTCTCCTCTGAATCCATAACCAGGGCCGTATCATCAGCAAATAGCAACTAGCTCAACTGCCAACTCCGCCCATTTCCTTCCAATAGTTCCAAGCCACGACCCCGCAAACTCGCGTTCACCTCCCTGAACACTCCATCTATATAAAGGTTGAACAGCCAGGGAGACATCACGCAGCCTTGTCTCAGTCCCACTTTCACTGTGAACCAATCACTCACCTCACTTCCCATTCTGACACATGCTCGGCTGCCAACATAGAAACTCTGCTCCGCTTTTAACAGATGTCCGCCCACTCCATACAAACGCAACATCCTACACAGCGTTTCCCTGTCAATCCTATCGTATGCCTTCTCCAGATCCATGAAGGCCCAGAACACATCCTTTCCTTTGCAAGGTACTTCTCACAGACCTGTCTCACTGCAAAAATCTAATCGGCACACCCTCTACCACTCCTAAAGACCCACCGTTTCTCTCCAATTTAAAAGTCCGTACAGTCTCAAATCCTTTTGATCAGCATACTCCCGTACAACTTACCAACCACACATAACAAACTGATACCTGTCGAGTTGCAGCATTCATTTTTATCTCCTTTGCCCTTATATAGCGGAAAAATGCAGGCAATGCGCCACTCAATCGATACCACGCCTGCCACAAAACACAAGTTCAGTAACTTCACCAACCATTCGACAATCGTGACTCCACCCTTCTTCAAGCACTCGGTCGCAACTCCATCCAAGCCAGGGGCTTTCCCTGCTTTCATCACCTCCACCGCCTCCTGTACCTCTTCCCTGGTAATGTCCGCCACAAGTCTTTCTCCCAAAACTGGCATCCGAGCACCACCACCCACAGCAACAATGTCAGCTTCTCTTGTCGTCCTCGACATTCAACAACTCATCAAAATATTCGGCCCACCTCTTCCGTACATTACCACTTTCCAACAACAACTGGCCGTTTTCATCTTTCACCACTTCCTCCTTTCGGTCTCTCCCTTTCTCACCCTCTTCACCTCTTTCCAGAACATCTTTATGTTCTACTTAAAATTCTGACACAACAGTCTGCCCCACTTGGCATCAGCGTCTCTTTTGGCTCTCCTCCCCTCTCGCTTCACCTCGTTTCTCCTCTCTTTGTGGCTATCATAAGCCACCACTGACTTCACCTGCAACCACTCCTCAAACGCTCCTTTTTTCCGTGCCACCGCCAGTTTGACCTCCTCGTTCCACCACTCGCAACCTTTCCTTCTGCACCCGCCCACACGGCGCGCACCACATACCTTCTTCGCACATTTCAGCAACGCATTCCTTAACGCCTCCCATTCTTCCTTCACATCTCTTAGGTCCTGTCCTCTCACGTTGTTATATTCTTCCCTCAACGCCTGCTAGAACTCCTCGGCTCCACTTCTAACATTCAGTTCACTGACTTTCACTACCTCTCTTCCTCCTCCCACTCGTTTGTTGCCCTTCCACTTCTGCTCCACTCCTAATCTATCTTCCACCAGCAGACGGTCAACACCCGCACATCCAACAGCCTCCCCACCACTCTCCTCGATATCAGCACAAAATCCATCAGCGCTCTCTCCACCATTGCACCATGGGCCATCCTTACCCATGTGTACTTGTGGATACATCGCTTCTTGAACAAATTGTTCCCGACCACCAACTCCTGCTCCATACACAGACCTATCAGGTTTTCTCCACTGTCATCTCTACCGGGAACGCCATACTTTCCTATCACATTCTCCACCACTACATCTCCAACTCTCGCATTAAGGTCACTCAGTACAACTACATTCAAACGACCTCTAAAACTCTCAATACACTCACTCAGGTCAGCCCAGAATTGCTCCCTCTCCTCTCGCAGCCAGGTCCGTAAGCACTCACAAATACCCATCTTGCTACGCCTACCTTAACTTTCACCCACATCAACCCCTTCTCGTGCCCAACCTTCCTCCACACCAGACTTTCTCCCACTTACCATACCAAACTCACTTTCTCACTTACCTTTCAATTTCGTCTCACTCAGCGCCAACACATTAAACTTCCTCATCACAAACATCTCGCCAATCTCCCTTCTCTTTACATCATTCGTACTACAGCCACGCACATTCCGCGACCCTAACAATAGGGTTCGGAGAGGCGTGAGCCTCTCCTCCTCCCGCTCGTCTTCCGTCTTTGAGGAAAGGTTTTACAGAAAACGTGATTCCCAGCCCCTTCGCTCCGTCCCTTTTAGTCGCCTTTTACGACACGCGGGGGTTACGGTAGCACGATTCTACTCCCGGCTACGGGGCTCCCTTTTAGTCGCCTTCTACGACACGCGGTGGATACGGTAGCAAGATTCTAACGCCCCGGCTACTGGCAGTAAAAGCAGTGAGGTTCTTCGGATGGGCACGACAAGGGATCGTCTCGTTTATCGTGGTCGTCTTGGGAGCAGTGTGAGCATCTTTCTCTACCCGTTACAATTTCGGCTCGTGTGTCCGAAATTGTAACGGTATTTATAGCATCGCATCGGACGTCTTTCGAAGTGTGTAACCTTGGTCTTGGCGTCAAAGAAAGGTATGTCAATGTAGTTAGGTGGGATGGGGCAATTGAATTTAAGAAGAAGGGCCGTGGTGGTGTTTATTCTTATTTGATTTTGGGTGCAATTTTCGCTTCAATTATACATTCCTCGTATTGGACGAGTCCGATGATGAATTCGTCGATTTCATCACTCGGGAGACCCTCGATGTAAATCAGTTTTGAACTCATGGAAAAAGTTGGGGTGTGGTATGATTTTGCAAGACTTTTCGCCTATTCTACTTTTGGAGAGTATAGTGTCACTTTGAAATTTTGTGTCTAGTTCAATGGTGGAGCTGTCGTCACCGCTAGCGGTCATGTTGAAAATTGGACGGCCAGTCATGGAGCCTGTAGCGGACAAGCGTCCCTACAATTGGTATTAAAATAAAAAGGTTAGCATACCTTGTTCATGGTGCTCATTCAAATAGACCGAATCATGGGAGACGACATCTAAAATGAAAGTTTCAGACCACTAGTTTGAACTACTCTGCTAGCAGCAACATCGTGTAAGCCTGAAGCAAGGCATTGAACCAATTCACTCATTCGATGATATTCTTAAAGCGTGGTTGGTTCAGTGAGTGTCCGCCTGCCAATACTGGGTAAGTTTTTCAGTGTATATTATTGTTTCATTAACAGCTTCTTTTTAAGCATTTAGGAGGGCTTAGAATATGTATATATATATAGTAAGTTATTTAGGAGTGATCATACAGTGACAATATGTGTACTGGTCAGCCCAGTGTACAGCACCAGGCTGAAAGTGATGGCTGATTTTGTATATAGCTATGGTAATATAGGTAGACAACCGATATATTTGAATGTAACCTTTAGATTATTAATGCCCTTTCCTAGTTTCATGCTTAAGGCTAGCTAAGTGAAATTATACTATCAATAATTTGAATATCAAGTCTGATTTTCATATGATGTAGCTGAAATTTTATTCAGATTTCAAGAAGTTTATTTCATAACAGCTAATTCTAAAATATATATATAGTGAGTCATTACCACTTGACGGAGCCAGTTTCTCCATTCTTTAATTAACTTCAATATGCTGACTACTTAACTAGATGTGTGGAACCAGACTGAGCTCAAACTTTTCAATTCAATTAAAGGCACATATTACTGCCTGCGGCTTTAGTGGGCGAACATAAAGGTCTTATCAAAGAGACCTTACTCCATGTAACCCA
>SDVV010004381.1:0-20255 GCA_016164225.1 Gammarus roeselii
GTCACTGGTCACCAGTGCCTTTTATGGTTCGCTATATTGACGTCATCGCCCACCACTTGCCTGGGGCTAGGTCGGGCCCCAACGTCGCAGTTCCTCTAAGCAGGAAAAAGAAACCTCTGCCGGTCATGCGCTGGTGGCATGTTGCTAAGGGACTTCTAACCTGTGTAGGCGCAACGAAACGGTTCCACGCCGGCCTCACGACCGTGCCCACCATGTCACGCCTGAACTTATCAGGAGCATTACCTTGATAATACGAGACCCGTCGACGGTTCGACGCGTCATAGCCAGCTTGCCTTGTTTTTGCCAGAAACAGCGCTGACATCGCAAGTCTGGCTGGTAAGGCGCCTGTCCTCGTACGATGTTGTTGCAACAATGGTCCCGCCATCTCAGCGGTCTCTACTGAGCCGAGCGGCCTGTTGGTTACTTAGTGTCTGCATCCGGAACAGATGTATCTTCAAAAATGCCGCAGTCTATATCTTGTGCAGCGGTGTATCCTTCGTGGATACTTGTAGTCTGTATGATGTATGCTACCGGCAGGGCAGCGTCACACCTCCCCCTTCAGTCCTTGATTGGGATGCCGGTCTAGGCCGAAGCTGGCGGGTATCAGATTGTGTTGTTCTGAGCTACCAGCATTTCAGACTGCGTTCGGCTGCTGGTGGCAGAGCGGATTCTGCTCCGCTCGAGCGTGCGGTCGCCATGATGCGTGGCACGTGTGCGTGTAAAGGTTTGGGGTCTGTCGGCGGGAAGGTCCCGTCCGGACCCCTCATCAGCCTTCGGATCAACCCGTCCCATCACGTCCCGAGAACCATCTGTGTACAGAAGTGGGATCAGAGTGGACACGGGCAGTTTGTAGGGCACAAAATTTAGTACAGAAAGCAGGTTAGGCAGAGGAGACGAGGCAGGGACACATCTGTGTGTCCTACTAGCATAGTGACCATCCGGCATGAAAACCCCGTCAGGCCGCCTGCACCGCCCACGACATTTACATACCGCATAGCCAACTACCATTAACACTAGGAGCATCACCACCAACGTTGCCCCTCCGATAGTGTAGACTTGCCTCTCTGTGTGTACCGCAGACAGGACGTCTATGACGTAGTTGGTGTCGTTTAATTTTCCCCTTACCCTGGAGAGTTCCTTAAGGATACTGTCTAAGATTTTCTTCGGCCCTGAATTTGACAACTGGACGCGGGGAATGGGAATCGGAACCAACCCCCTCTCTGTCCATGGTGGTAAAAACATGTCGTATCGTAGACACACTGAAAGAAGGCGCTGTTGATGAACAGGGGGGGTGTATGATACACCCCCCCCCCCTAATTCTATATACTTTGGTGCTTTTTCCCGATCATGACAGTCCAACATAGCCCATTTTACCTTTTTAACAAATAAATAAAAAATTCCCCCTTCCTGTCGAATTAGCACCCGGGTCAAGTTTGCATGCGCCATTTCACAATGAAGTTGTGAGACCTTTAACACGCTCTCTACTGAACAAGAAGGGTTTGCCTCTACACTTAATTGTATAGTAGGTGCGCATACATACTTGCCCTCCCTTACCGCGCACCTCCCCAAATTAAGGTTCTCCACGTATGTCCTCTCATCGCTTGCTATAGCCACGTTTCTGGCTAAGTTGCTAATCAAATAAGTTTGATTTGTGCCCGCGTCTTCCACGGGAAACGTTTCTAGCGTGACCACGGACATCGCCTCTTTGGCAACAAAAGGTAGGAGCAGAACGTATGTCTCGTCTTCTCTCATTTGTTTTATCTCAAGCAGTGAGAAGACATTCGTGTAGTTCCCCTCGGAAAAAGCGTACGGAAAAGAGTAGGCGTTCTTGAATAAAGTCATCCCTTCGTCTGTAAGCTCCCTCAAATGCTCGTATTCCAAGATGTTAGGCATTACTCCCAGCCTCAAAAGAGCATCCTTATCATCGGCGTTCATGGACACCAGGAGAAGGTACTGAATCCCCTCCCGAAGATTTATAACTCCGGCTTGGATTATTACGTATAAGTCTAGTTCTCCCAGGGTCTCATGTAGACCTTGTAACACGGTCTATACCGCCATAGCCTGATCAACGAGCGTGGTAGGAGTGGCGTGGACATGATGGAAATTTACATTAATTTTTTTTAGTGACGTTACGACACCCTGATTGGCATCGGCAAATTTATTTTTTAAGTCTTCAATGTCCTTCTCAGTTGCCACTCCTAGCACGGATTTTAGTAGGCCACCGCCAATATTCAACAACCCTCGCTTCCCCCTACCAATTCTCCTAGCCTCTTCCCCCTCTGTGGTTTCGCTACTTGACTCAGATGTCGATCTTCTCTCCCCCTTCGTTGCGTTTGCCATTCCCGCCCGCGCACGTCCCACCTTCCTCCTTCAATCACGCTCCAATGCACGTAGCGAAAGAGTGTTTAGGAGGGGCAAGACCTCTGGACCTGCACGCGCCAGCAACGCCTGGAAATGGAAGGACATTCCCTGGATTGCGTCGAGGACCGCTACCTGATGGGCCTGGGTCATCGACACCAATCCCAGCGTATCGACGAATACTACCGCCCTTTCGAACAACTCAGCTGCTGACCGTGCGACGAAGGACTTCATGTGATACTCTAGTCGCACGACCAGCTGCCCTGCACGAAGGTCACGGTACCGCCAGCCGAAACGATCACTCCATTTCCCGGCGCATGCACTTCATCACCAGCTCTCTCGGTACTTCCCCGGCTTGGATTGCCGGGCGAACCGAACAGAAGCGGTGTCAGAAGCAGCAGTGGCAGAAGTCGCAAGGCCAACATTCCCACAAAACAAAAGTTTGCTTTAAATTCTATTCTATAATTATAACTTAAACATAAAAGGATATAGGAAGTAAGTAAATTTATATTCTAAAAAAAATGCGGGCTATAATGATTATATCTATTTACGAGACGGCCGTCCAGGTTTCCTCAACGGAGAGAAACGTGTTCGTCGTCTGAGATCCGTCGTGAACGAGTAATAATGGGTTCACGTACGGGTGGAGACCTATCCATGACCTCCGCTAACGGCGCAGCTGCACCTTCAGGGGTATCCTGAGCTGCAAGAGATTTGGGAACACGTGTTCGAACAAGTGTTTCCTCTTCCCCGCTCTCAACTCCTTCGGTTGGTTCGTCTAACCCCTCACTTGCATCCTCCCGTAACATCGGCGAGGGCGCCACACGTGAGATAAGCCACAAGGCAAAATGTCATCTAGATGGACTTCGCGCTCCTTACATAAATGACACGTTTTTAGAATGAAATTGTAAGGTGAATGTATTTTTGTGACCACGAATGGTCCTTCCCATCTATGGGACATTTTGGTGTATTCAGCTAGTTTCGGATGATATTTAGCGTAGAATTTTTGACTCAAAACTAGTTTCTCTCGCGAATATATGTTAGTTAATTTGTATCTATTCTATGTATAACTTTTTGTTCAACTTGAGTCGCATGTTCACCCGCTTTATTATTTATATTATGGTTTAAACCCATCTTTACAATATGTCCGTACTATCCAATTCCTCAACCCTACAATTGAATTCATATTTTATGTATATGCACAGATGATACTATTGTAACCAAAATTTTCTCCGTATAATCCGAAACGGCCCCTAGGGATGAGCTACGATGAATTAACTCTGGATTTTAATCCCACGCCAATGACTTTTTAAACGATTTTGGATAACATATATTGTGAATCATGTTTCGTAAAATGAATTAGTTACA
The DNA here is from genome assembly GCA_016164225.1 of Gammarus roeselii. Lineage (NCBI taxonomy): Eukaryota > Metazoa > Arthropoda > Malacostraca > Amphipoda > Gammaridae > Gammarus > Gammarus roeselii. The sequence continues at coordinate 3,724 of SDVV010004381.1, forward strand.
AGCGGCCGCCGACAAGAGATGTGCTGTCACAAATTTATTTTATCTCTCGTTTCGCTAATCTAAATAACACGCAAATGCAAACTAAGTTTGATATATTATATATACCTATGTATTGAAAAAACATTTCTAAACGATAAAAAAAGAATGATTATGATAAAAATATCAATAAAACTCCTGCGCCATCGAAATTGTACAGAGGCCCAAGCGGTTCGGAACCGTTCCACAGTCTATGTGTTTCCGGTCGTAATCGAACAGAACATAATATAATGATCACCAATTGAACATAAATGAGGATTAAATAATAATATCATTTCTGGGAGAAAACAAGTCCCGTCCCGGACGTCCGAATTTGAATAAAATATGGCCCAACAAACTGCTCTGCGGATCAGCGTTTGAAGTACGACCATGGTCCAGTACACAAAAAAAATATATATGTAAATACATGTATGGCGTAAACTCAACATGACTTGACTATTGCCCTTTTTTTTAAATAAAATTTTCCCTTTTGAATTTCCAATCTTCGTACTGTTGAATTTAAATGATTTCGTCACGCAACTAATACTTGAAAGTTCTAGACACCAATTAGTTTTCCCTTTATCAAATTCTACATAACTATACGTTTTAACATAAGATGATCGCTCATTATTTATTCAAGGTCGAAATCGATACGCAAGCTAGAGTTTCTATTGATATCGAAGAAGGTAAAAAGTTCCATGACGAGCGGGGCTCGAAACCGAGACCTCGATCTTATAAGTCTAAGACTGATACCACTAGCAATGAGATAATAAGAGTCTTTTTTACAGAGTGACGAAAAATATAGTGTTCTATTTAAGAGGAACAGCGTATTTTTTTTTTATGATCGAAAATTATGAAGGCTCAATGCCACGCGAATTTATTTAAATTGACGGGTCATAAGGTATTAAAAAAAAAAAAAAAAAAAAAAAAAAAAAAAATCTTCTAGTGTCAAATGAGATCCGGCAACATGACCTAATAAAAATGAAAAACTGCTAAATTTATCGAATGCATGTAAATGAAACAAGTCTAAATATATATAACAAAAAAATCGACAGGGTCTAAAATCAATGAAAAAAAATACTTCCAACAAACTATTTGCGGAAATCATGCTACATTTATTGTACATGACTATAACCCGGCCAACATGACAATATTGTACATTTTACGGACATTTTATTTCTGTGTGCTTTTGATGGATGTATTGGTTGTTAAATGTGTAATGTATGTAGCTAACTGTGTTTCAGTTAATTTAATCTTGTTTTAGTAGGATAGAACATGAGTAGCGGAATGCAAAGAAAATAGTGGGTGTTCGGTTATGTTGTTTGTATCGTGTGCTGATTGTTTTTGGTTTTAGGTCGCTAATGGAATGTTAAATGTTTGTGAATAATTTCTATTGTCAAAACTATCTTCGCGCGGTGTTCTCTAACAAGTCCGTGCCAATCAGTGGATTATATAAGGAGCTGAATGACATCTGTCAATCATAACCACATGATGGTTGAACGTAATTTGGATTGGCCTTTTCGTTTGAAGTTTGGATTTGACGAACCTGCCGCCCTTAAGTTTAATGAATTTATATTTCACTCCAACTTGAGTATTTCGCATGCCCAACACAGTATGGCTTGTCCGTTTAAGTCAGTCAGACGGGCACCTCCTAGAGGTCAAAGGCCTAGACACATCTTCAAGCACTCCAGCCTTAATGATTGTCCTTCCGGCTCCCGTATCTAACCAACCACGCACACGTCGATACATTCACCACCATGGTGACCATCGGAATCCAAATTCCCTTTCCGAATTCAAAGAGTCATCCACAGCTCGTTTATTTGTCACTAACAAACGGTGACTCTCCACTCTCACTCTTCACACCGTCACCACCTTTCTGTTGTAACACAAAACACTGAAAACCTCCACGCACCAGTCACAGTCTCACTCTCATCCCTGGGGCTGTCGAGCCCTGCTTCTGACAAAAAGTTCTCAAGATCATTCAGAGGTTTAACCGTTGACGTACCAAGTAACGAGGTGATCAGTCACGCTACAGTATCCTTGGAAGCATACGCTGAATGTTGCTCTCCCAATTTGGAGAGGCAATTAGAGTCCATCGAACTAACAGAGACATCAGGGAGACAGGAGGCTAGCTGGGCCTTCCTCGTGACGAGCCTCCTTGACAATGAGTCTGTTTCGGACTTTATTAAATAAAATAACCTCTCAAAAAAATTCCCCCCCAAAAAAATCTCTCTCGAAATTCTCTCTCGAAATTCTCTCTCTCATTTTTCTCTCGAAATTCTCTCTCGTTTTGGTTTTATCGGGACATTTTCATCGCAAAAATGCCCCGACCTGCCGCAGTTCAAAAAATTTCTACATACTAATTTGAAGCAATTTGGCAGTCGTCATTTCCGAATACCTCCCCTGATTTCACTTCATAGCCTTCTTCTGGCTCTCCTACACACGGGACTATCTACACACGGGACTATCTACACACACGGATTCTCCGTGTGTGACTAATTTTATCTCCATCACTGATCATAATTAATAGGAGGGCCTCACGCCAAAACCTCTTTGAGTATATACACTATACGAGTCATAACTCACTCACGCCATAACTCAACCATGAGTCACACTCAACTACCACGAGTCATAACTCTACTACTTCGAGTCCGTGAGGAAAACCACGGCAACCAGTGTTATAGACTATTCTATCTAATCTCTGTCTTTCCTCCCTGTAACTCTCTGGACCCTGGAGGATCGCCTTGATCCTTATGACCTCATTCTGAATCTCAGTCACTTAATCTTTAGAGTCATTCACTGCTTGTCTCAACACGTCATTCTCTCTGAATGAGCAGGCGGACACCTGTCTCGTGCCAAGTGCATTCGTCCTTGCTGCCACTACACCACCGTGCTTGTTCGTCAAGGTCACACGTCTAGCCACAGTGGCAACAATCAACCGAGACGCCATAAAGAGTACATACCAAGCAAAAGCAACAACAAGAACTGCCATTTCTGGCCACTGACCTACGGTCACCTCACCGCCTATACGTATAAAAGGTATTGTAACACAGGATTTAATAGCATTCACCGGAATAATAAGGAACTTAATTAAATTATTTTGAGGTGTGAGAACAGGAGTGTTCGCCATCGCGTCCACTCGTTTCAATTCGATACTTGAGTGAGTGTTTCTTACACTCTTTCAGGCTATCACGTACCAAACTGATGCCTTTTTAATTTAGACTCATACTATTCACTTCAAAAACGTCGAGAATTTCCCATAGACTATCAGTCAAAAAAAAAAATGTTGGCCACATATTGAATTATTTTAAATGATCCCACTCTGCACTTAACTATCTGTAAATAATTGTCTAATGATTCTCATAACGCGGATTTCAATAATTCTACTCCAACTCCTCTGAATTTACCATTTTTTTTTTCTTCAAATATTCCACTGACTATCTCATTATTCATTAAACCCTCATTGTAACCGAAAAACCGCGCTACACAGTAACAAATGCCTATTGACTACAATAAACCCAGCGGAGCTGTTGAGCCCTGCTGCGGCGTTTGTTCCACTGAAGTGTTAATTAGTTATGATTTACATCAGTGCAGCTCTGCGTGATTTCAGTTCATTTGTCTAAATGACCCTGACCCACGTCTCTCTCTCTCGTTTGAACAGACAATTAAATCTCGTCTGAGTTTTTACCATAACAAAGAATATCACACGTACTGTGGCCACTCTTTGTTGCCGAGCCCTCCTTTATTTCAGCTTAGCCCTCTACCAATTTGAACTCCCACCTCCAGATGCATCCGAGAGAGAGAGAGAGTGTTCTGACTGACCGACTGACCATTGATAAAATATATAAAATATATATGAAAAACAGTTTGACCCCCTCCCCACACCGACGCAACGTTGTATGGAAAATAACTGGAAAAAGTGGACCAGAGTGTCACGCTCTGGGGAGGAATATCAATCCTTACCTCGGGGACACCAGTGTGTCTGCCCCTCACTCGTTTATATGGACTTATCTACGACCGAGGACCACACTATTTTGAGTTCGGTCAGCCAGATGAGGTCTAAGGTGTTTACCTAAAAATGACACTCACCCTTTTACTCACTCGGGAGTTGGCTTGACTTGATTGACTAATGTATGTAATAAACAACCAGTAGTCCAGTCTTTTTCCACGCAACGCAACGAAGCAAAAAAAGGGTATGTGGGAGGAGGGACATTTAGAACAAACGATGTACGTTAAAGCTTAAATATATTTCTTAGCAAAAGGAAATCCCGAAGGAGATGAACCTTCTCGACACGCACACGTGACACTCTCATGTCGACCGCACGGTACTATGAAAAACTACCGCTTATATTGTAGAAAAACAACACAAGGAACACACCTATGGTTATAAATAATCAGAAACCAAAGAACACCTGCACCCTAGAATCATACAAAATGGCGTGTGCCACAACTACACTTTTAATGGCGTGCAGATATAGTAAAAGATTATACGGGCACGTATGCCAAAACACACAATACGGCACGTATGCCAACTATAATATAGAGCGGGCCATATGCCAAAACACAATATACGGCACGTATGCCGAAACACACAATACGGCACGTATGCCAACTATCATTTAGAGCGGGCACGTATGCCAAAACACGATATACGGCACGTATGCCAACTATAATACAGAGCGGGCACGCATGCCAAAACACAATATACAGCACGTATGCCAAAACACACAATACGGCACGTATGCCAACTATAACATATATCGGGCACGTATGCCAAAACACACAATACAGCACGTATGACAACTATCATATAGAGCGGGCACGTATGCCAAAACACACAACACAGCACGTATGCCAACTATCATATTGAGCGGGCACGTATGCCAAGACACATCAGATGCTAAAGAGGACTCGAACCTACTTAATATACTAAGTAGGAATGTGACTAAGCATATTTAGGCACACTTCTGTAATCTGAAAAAAATAGTCCTATTTTTAACATATCGCCATGTCCGTCTATCAGCGGCCTCTTCCTAGTTGAGTTCTATGTTGTCGCTGGAGTATTTCAAAATAAAGTGAGGGCCAGCCCTCGCGGACGGAATCCCAAACGCTCACCGGGAGATGGAGGGACCCTTGCTCTGGGTCCTTGGAGATGATGGAGGACAGTCTCCTTTGCGTCTGGCAAGGCGCGCGGAGAAATCGGCCAGGGGAAAACCCCGGTGACGATCGCCGATGGCCGATGACGCTCGTCGAAGAAAAGCCAGGTGACGATCGCTGAAGCCTATAACGCTATTCGACGAACCGACCACCAAACGTACCTGCTTAATTTCTTATCTAAAGATATGTAGCGCGATTCGCTTTATGTCACACTTTGAATGATGTAACTTTCGACTATTGCTTATATGTCACACTTTATGCGAATGATGTACGACTATTTCTCTAATGGACTGAAGTCTGTTCAATTTAATGTAAATTCACTACTTGGGCTCAGGAACAGGCGAGGAGGGCTCTAACAAAGGTTGGTGGCCACAGGACGACGAGGTTCTGCTCATCACATCGGGACCGATTACTCGAAGCTCCAGTCACTGGTCACCAGTGCCTTTTATGGTTCGCTATATTGACGTTATCGCCCACCACTTGCCTGGGGCTAGGTCGGGCCCCAACGTCGCAGTTCCTCTAAGCAGGAAAAAGAAACCTCTGCCGGTCATGCGCTGGTGGCATGTTGCTAAGGGACTTCTAACCTGTGTAGGCGCAACGAAACGGTTCCACGCCGGCCTCACGACCGTGCCCACCATGTCACGCCTGAACTAATCAGGAGCATTACATTGATAATACGAGACCCGTCGACGGCTCGACGCGGCATAGCCAGCCTGCCTTGTTTTTGCCAGAAACAGCGCTGACATCGCAAGTCTGGCTGGTAAGGCGCCTGTCCTCGTACGATGTTGTTGCAACAATGGTCCCGCCATCTTAGCGGTCTCTACTGAGCCGAGTGGCCTGTGGGTTACCTTGTGTCCGCATCCGGAACAGATGTTTCTTCAAAAATACCGCAGTTTGTATCTTATGCAGCGGTGTATCCTTCGAGGATACTTGAGGTCTGTATGATGTATGCTACCGGCAGGGCAGCGCCAGTATGTTGAACGAAAAATTGTCTACATAGTTTTGGACTCTGGAATCAGTCTATTCCATGTTAGGGCAATGACAGTTTATAATATTTTTCTAGATACATCAATTTTCCCGTGCAGACCGACACAGTACCTTCCAGCAAATCATCCCTATCAGGGCTATCCGCTGGCCGGTCTTCGCCCAAACTAACAGCGTCATCTGCTGACTGTACATCACTAGCCTCAGCTTCAAGCATGGCAACCTCGAAAACCATGGTAGAGACCATCGTGGCAGACACTAGCATGCCATTACCCGCAACAGACTGCAGAAACTGACTTTTTCAAAGTCGGACATGACGCATTGCAAAGGTTAGGGAATACAATTTTTTTTTCTGATTTTTTTATTAACAAAAATTATTACATCTTTCTTAAAAAACATCTTCGCCATAGGTTGAGTAGGCGAATGACTTGTCTGGTAAATCCATCGTTAGAAGCTTGTCTTTCGAGACTAGACCAAGAGACTGAAATGTACTGCGCTCCAGCATGATTTCCTCTTGACTGAGAAAGCCAACTATGAACCCGGTGGCGGGCGTAACTGGGGAAGCAGACATTGCAAGGGTCTGGGGGGAGCATTTCCAGCACATTGCTAATTCTGTTGACACGGAAGAGAATAGAGGTTGGGTGCAAACGCCCTCGATGATGTTCCTGCTGTTAACGAAATGGTTTCGGTGGCAGAGGTTAGGAGCATTGTCAATAGCCTCACAAATAACAAAGCTGTTGGAAATGACGACATACCGAGTGAAGTGTTCAAGAATGCTTCCCACAGACTGACTTCATTGCTTGCTCTCTTCCTTTCGGGCTGCATTCATGTCAAGGAGCTACCTAGAGAGGTAATGCATGTAACTGTAATTCCTCTTCAGAAATGTAAAACAAAGCACCCTTTTGATATAAATCATTATCGACCCATTGCTATTGCCACCTCAATTTCCAAGGTTTACGAGCAGGTTATTCTTTTAAGATTGCAAACATTTCCGTCTACCGCAAACAGTCAGTTTGGATTCAAAGAGGGCCATGGAACTGAAATGGCAATATTCGCATTGAAACAAACTGTTGAGTATTACAGATATAGAGACTCGCCTGTTTATCTGTGTCCTTTAGACGCGAAGAAAACTTTTGATAGAGTAAACCATTCGACTTTATTCAGAAAGTTAATTGAGAGAGGAGCCTCTCTTCATATTGTGCCTTTGCTTGTATTTTGGTACAGGGAACAGGAATTCTTAGTGCGATGGGGGAGTTCAAAATCGGCCACTTATCATTGTAAAAACGGTATTAGGCAGCTATCGCCACTGTTGTATAACGTGTACACTGATGAGTTGAATTACCTTCTAAGTAGAGAAAACCTAGGGTGTCATGTCGCCAGCTGTGGGGTTAACAATCTTAGTTATGCAAATGATATAGTGTTGTTAGCACCGACTCTCTCAGCATTGCAAAAAGCTTCTTGATATCTGTAATAATTTTGCTGAACCTCATGATATTATGTATAACACGGCAAAAACTGTATGTATGCTAGTTAGACCGAAGGGTCCTAGTTACTACCTATTGACTGAGATAAAACTAGGCGGTGTTGCACTAGATTATGTGGATGAATTTCAATATCTAGAGCACATCATCACAGCAGATTGCACTGATGACAAAGATGTGGCAAAGCAAACAAGGCGGCAAAATGCAGTTGGTATTATGCTGATACGAAAATTTTCATTTGGACGAGGGGAACCTAAACCGAGCTCTTCAAATCATATTGTTACCCGATTAATTTTAATGCACTGTGGAGAAAATACTTTCAATATAGCGTGAGGAAATTAACAGTGAGTTATAATGACACATTTAGACGGCTGATGCAGGTCCCTCGCTCGACTTCAGCGAGCAGTTTTTTTTGCTGAAAACCGATCAGATCACATCTAGGTACTGTTCCGTAAAGCAGCACACAGCCTTATGACTCGAGTTATGAACTCCCCAGATAAAACCCTCGTTGCAATCTGCTCTGATGATGCGCTCGCTGCCTCGTCATTGTTAAGGCGATGGAGAGAATTACTATACGCAGAGGCAGGATAAAGTTGTATGCCGTAACTTATTCTCAGTTGTGTGCGGTAATTTTATAACTTTGTTCTCATTCTAACCCTAAAATAAGATGTCTCAATTGTAATACCATGCCCATGTTGGTTGTTAAAAAAGCTTTCATTATTATTATTATCATTATTATTATAAAGTCAGGACTTAGTACAATTCTAGACTTGTGCAGTTTTGATTTATTGTTTAAAAACACAAGCGATATTCCTTCCGAGTTGCACTCCAGTTCCACACTCGACAAATCTTGTCTTATTAAAACAGTCTCTTGTTCATTCATCTTCAAAATGTTCAAGAGTTAACTTTGAATGATGGTTGAGTCGCTGACACAAAATTGCCAGCTTCAAGGGTGCAAACCTCTGGAGAATCCGGTTATAGGTGACTGCAGGATTTCCTACTTTTATCAGCACCATTTTTCAGTCCTGTTGCCCCCCTTCCGTCTTCGGAACAGCGCGAAGTTCAGCCTACTGCTGATCCGTTCTTGGCGTTGTCTCCTGTTGGACAGTTCGTAACTCAGTCTACTGATGGTTCATCCTTGGCGCCGTCTTAGGAACAGTTCGTCGCTACTGATGGCTCGTCTCCTTTGTTTGAGGCAATATTTTATCCGCCTACCTCTGTCGGTTTTTTGGAAATAATTTCGTCGCATCAACATTTCTACCATGCACTGAACATGTCAACATATCGTCCATGATTACATTGGGATGCAAGGAATTAGTGGAACACACTGAATCTAAATAGGTATATTCCAAAGACTCCAGTGCACCGTGAATGTTAAAATTGACAAACAAGTTGAGTATGCATATATAGATGACGAGGACTGGATGATTAACACAAAGGCTAACCAGCTGACAAAAACCGTGCTTCTGGATGAGTTGATTGAGGATCTCGGGTAGATTTACAAAATAAATTAGAAAAACAGGAGCAAGAAGGTAGTGGGTGGAGCATTAATACAGTAACCAGTGTTCAGCTTAAATTCTACAAGATAGGGGTTAAAGGAACAAAACGTATGGGGATTATATTTCTTGTCTCAAAAATTGTCTTGGCCGGCACCATAATGCCAACATCAACACAAAGAATAATTGTCTGCTCACTAGCCTGATTGCACACTTCCACTTGCCTGGAAATACATATCTCACAATGAAAAGAAAACAATCTTTAACTTTGTTGCTCTAGAAGATTTACCTATTATAGAAATAAATTTTGAAGTTAATATTAGACTATATCAGCTCACAGAAGAGAAATAAGGTTATGGTCTTGTCAGTGTATACAGAGGAAGTTTAGAGGCCAGTAAGGTGCGGACTATCCACCTTGTGCAAATCTTAGATGCCAATCGTGTCGCACTCCTACCGTGCTCACTACATAAATGTAGAGAGAACTTCTCTTGTCCATTCTGCATGCAGAGCATGAACGAAAGCAAAAAAGCTGGATGCGTAAAATTGTGTTCATCCAGTACAGGTTTGCAAGATATCAGTATGCCCGAAGAAAGCGAAATGTACCCATTCTCTGCCATGCACGCAACAATGAAACCACCCGTTGTTTGTTATTATGACTGTGAATCTGTGCTGGAGCTCAAAACACAGGGAAAACATGTAGTTAACATACACAAGTTGTGCATGTACAGTTATATAGACGGAAAAATTGTAGGGCACAAAAATGTCGATTCGACTTCAGTTCCGCTTGAGGAGATGGAGACACATCTTGTCACGAATATGCTGTTGGATTATAATAATGATATGGGCACCTTCCCATTGTACCCTGAACCCGTTCTCACCAAACAAGACATAAAAAAATATTGCGAAAGCAAAACATGTGAATGCTGCGGGGACACTTATGGAGAAAACGGTAAACAAAGAGTTCGCCACAATAAACATTACATCGAGGGGGTCTTCGGTCCCAACAAAGAAGTGATATCAGGGAAGTAAGTTGAGGCTCTATGTTCAAATTGTAACAGTAGATTCACGGAGAAACTCAGGTTCATGCCTTGTATTGCTCACAGTGCATCATTCTATGATTTGACATTTACATTGAGAGGATTGGACGGCACTAACTTCTCAAAAAATGAGTGTGTTGTCAAAAACAGTCAGATTAGATGTTAAGCATCGCTGTCTCCTTGAACGATACCATGAGCAAGTACGGTGTCAAGTTCATTGACTCATACTTATTTAACAACTCAAGTTTAGACAGCCTTGGCAAAAATCATAAAGATAGTGATAATGACATGCCGCTCCTCAAATCCCATCTCACAAGTCTCTGTTACAGTTACAAGGTTCTAGACCTCGCTACTCGAAAAGGACATTTCTGCTATGAGGCCATTACATCGGATTCTGTGCTGTACCAAACTGAAATCCCACCGCAATATGCCATTTACAGTCACCTTCTAGGCAAAGGAATATCAGACGCTGATTATGTTGAAGTGATTGAAATGTGCCAGGCAGCCAACTGCAAGACTTTGCGTGACTATATGATCCTCTACCTCCTCATCGACACGCTGCTACTGGCCGAAGTCTTCCAAAAGTTGAGGGAGACCATGACACGCGGCTACACCCTGGACCCCGTCCATTTTGTGAGTGCTTCTAGTTTTGCAATGCGAGCTGCCCTCTACGAAGGCAAGATAAAACTGGAGCTGGTCAAAGATATCGATCTATTCCACTTGATTGGAAAAATTACATGAGGTGGACTTGTGACGTTGGCAAAAGGTCTTACTAAGATACACAATCCCCAATGCAAAGACTATGACCCTAAACTACTTATGTCTTCAGCAGCAATGTAGGACATAAGCAGTCTTTATGGTGGATGCTTGAGTAAACCCCTTATCATTGGCGAAATCCTCGAGCTCACACCCGAAAAAATTCAATCATTCGACTTGGTAAACGCGGACATTTCTGGCGAGTACACGTACTTTGTCTGTATCGATGCTCAAGTTAGCGACGAAGTTGCACGAAAAACAGACGAGCTGCCACTACTGTTACATAACAAAGAGGTCAGCTTGGACGTTGTTACCTCTTCACAAAAAATCTTTTGGCAGGCTCGGAACATCTGATAAACAAAAACGGCAGATCGTAAGCTGGCTGCTAGTCATCTGCCTCAAACTGACTACCTTGTGGCTTTGGAATTATTGCAAGTACTCCTTAGACAAGGATTGGAAGTGACAAAGGTTCATCGAATTTTTCGTAACAAGCAGGAACCGATATTCAAAACTTTCATCATGAAAATAGCTAGAAACATCAAGAGTCTACGAACTGTATACACTGCTCTCAGACACGAACTGTACAAACTGCTCTCAAATAGTATCTACTTGAAGCTTATGTTCAATCCGCTCAGCAGATGTCTAGAGGCAACGATTGAAAACATGCTGCCAACCCCCTACTGAAAAATTGCTACGCCATCTGCCCCGAAACAGTCATCATGATCGTCAACAAAAAATATCTGAATTGTACACTCATCCCAAGTTGGGATCTACGTGCTTGAGAAAGCTAAAGCCAAAGTTTACAGGTTCTTATATGATACTCTGAAACCCATTCACGGTGACAACGTCTCGCTCATATGCTCGGACACAGACTCGTTGCTACTCCAGTTCAAAGGCATGGCCGACATTGAAGCGGGAATGCGTAAACCTCCCCTGTCTGCATTTGTGGACTTCTCCAACTACCCCAAAAATCATCCATTGTACGATGAATCAAAGAAAGAACAGCTGGGACTACTGAAAAGCGAAACAACCGACGACTACCCGAGTGAAATAATTTGCTTGCAACTAAAGAGTTACAGCCTGTTGCTCTAGTCCGATGCCATAAATCAGCTGCTAAGGCATCAATTACCAGACACAAGCCAAAATCAGACATGAACAATACAGAGACATCCATAACCAGAAAACTTACACACACTTTGAGACCATACACAACATTCGCGCACAAGCATGCCAGCTTCAAACTGTACGTACTATTAAAAAATGTCGCAGTAAGTTTGAAACAAACATTACGATATTGATGCGTGCCTGTAGCCATCCTGATTTTCCCAGAAAATCCATTGAAGTTGAACCGACCGTCGTTAAAAAGAGAAAGCGATGTAACGTGGATTATGATGACGATGTACAAATGAATTTAACTTGAAAGAGACGTGAGCCGGGTGAGGTCATCTTTGGCGAGTGTACTCGCGTGAATGTCGAAAGTACATCAACGTCATCAGGTTTTATTCACTAAATGTTCCTAAGATGTTGTAAATATGAACCTATGTAAATAAATAAATACACTTGAACGTGTTGCATCGTCCTACTTGTTACAGTATATATTGATGTCTACAAGCGGTTTGGTGTCCGGTTCCAGGATGCAGGAACCGGAGGACTTGTTTGTCTATGTCGCATCGCTAGGCAGTAGCCAATTGTACCAAAACAACACAGAACCAAGTTTTACTAACAATATTTATCCAGGAATACAGCTACAGGGAGAGTGGAGCGTTGGACTTGTAGAAGTATTCTATAATGACTGGTTCAAGATAAAAAAAAACACGATGAACAGTACAACATTGCATTCTACGTAGACTATTTGAATAATAAAGATGAACGAGTCGGACATGAAACTAATTTGTTTGTTCCTAGCGGAAATATCTCTGGCAATACATTTTGAAAATACATCTCCGAGCTAGAAATAAATATCAGTAAAAGTCTGTTAATGAAACGAATCGTTAGAGATGAATGAAAATTGTTTGAATATGATAGTGCCGCACAACGCATAAAGTTCAATGCCATTGGTCTACAAAACATGTCGCAATACAAATATACTGAAGCTACGGTGAACTGTTACTTCGACGGAGATAGATCGGCTGATTTAATGGGCGGAGCGATGTGTAAATCTAATGTCGGTGAAGTTGCCGTAAGCGAAAAAATGTCCTTCATGAACGATAATTTACGCTACAAAAACGTTTACTCTGATATAATTTCACGCAGTTTTATGAGCGCCAGGCAAGTCAATATTATTGATTTTATTCGAATCAATAAATCTTATACATTTACGCGTGCCCATGTCATATATAAAAAATTACAGCGTATTCATATTGATTCCATTGCCATCGATCTACGAGATGGTGTTGGCGGTATCATCCCGTTCAAGAACGGTGGATCGAGCCTATGCGTATTGTATTTTAAAGGAAGCTAGAGCTAAATAAATATAACGCTGAATATAAATAAAGTCATTTGGTAACTATCAATCATGAGGGTGGCAGATGCATATCCGTCGTAAAAACAATACGAATATTTATTCGCGATACGCGACAAAATACGCAGTTGAAGCTTACAAGATATTGATCGATTCATTAGTCCAATATCGTACCAGAGAGGAATCGGTTTCTATGCAACCATAGTCAGTCTTGTAAGACGTGCATTGCTCTTTCTACGAAAAACCGTATTGCCTGCAGCTGCCAATATGACTAGAAACATGGCACACAATTACTCGGAGCAAAAAGATATGCGAAAATCAATCAAGGAACATGGGATTTCTACACTCAAGAATGTTGTAAAGAAAGTCATGATTGGAGGTAAGATTACAGAAAAAGTAACGAAAAATCGTAAATCAAAGAAGAACCGTGTAAGAAAGATGGAGTCGTGTCGTCCAATATTTAAATGATAATAAATACCAATATTCATGCAGCATTAACGTCAGTTTCGGGTATGGTTCTATCCCGACAAAATGTTTGGTGGATCATCTCCCAACATGACAGGGCTAGAAGACCCTACAGAAAACTATGAAATGGGAGTGATTGATATGTTTCCCTCCGTCAACAAGAAATATTTAATTGCATCAAATATCGAGTCGCAACTTGAACGAAATTATCTAAGTGCAAACAGCAGACTGTATGATGGTAGAATTGACGATGCCTTTATCAAATTTCTTATTCCCGAGTCCGATAATGAAATGGTCGTCTTGAGCTCGTAAGCTGCAGAAGTGAAAAACCGTGTTAGAAATTTAGATGGAAGCGCGATGGCCGCTGCTGCACATGTCACACTCGTTGACGGATTTTTTCATCCTGTGTCCCAAAGTCATCCTCTATTCCTAAATGGTGTTCAGTGTAAAGGAAACAGTTATACAGGACTACTAAATAATCCCAACTCCTACACATCCATGAAGAGCTCCGACCTATATAATAGAAGGCTGAATATGATGTATAAATCACTGCTATCACTCATTCCAGATACCATCGTCGCAGCGAATTTTGCTAATCAAAACGAAAATGAGGGTTGGATTCAAGAAAGTGTACGTCTTGGTATACGTATGATGGGACCACTTAACTTTGTCAGCGTAAATTTACGTTTGTAACTGGCAAAACCTAGTAGCGTTCTTTTAACCCTTGAGAATGAACAATACATCTATTTAGTTGATTCATGTAAATTATGGTGTAAAAAGGTTGTATCATACCCTACAGCTTTGACTGCTCTAAATAAAGCGCTCATAAAAAATAATGGCATGATTGAATACATGTTCTATCGACCTAATGTCAAAACAATCGTGCTTCCTACTGGTCAAAACTCCATCCCCATTGATTCCCCCTTCAACGGGGTCGTTCCACAAAAATTAGCCCTGTTTCTCATTGATCAAGCGGCACATAACAGAGCATATGATCGCAATCCAAATTACTTCCAGCATAATGATATCACAAACGTTATCGTCGATGTAAACGGAAACTGCGTTACCAACATTAGATCATCGTTTCCCAGAGAGTGTGCCCAATCATACCACCAAACCCTTTCGGCTCCAGGGAGGCGCAACAGCGCTCATCTCATCACAAGACAAAATTTCCCTGCAGGCAGAACTATATTTGTTATAGATGAAAGGTCAACGAATCTGAAGATGTCATTAACCTGGAAAAGAAAAACATGCGTATAACAGTGAATTTTGAAGATTACCTACTTTGATTAAGATCTTGTTTCTGGTAGGTTTTAAGCTCGGTCTCATCCAAATAAATTCGGCAAGGAGGTTATTCCCTAACTATCTACAGTAAACATGGATAATAATCAAATTGAAAATATATCCAAAAGCGATCCAATAATAAAACGTGCCTATATAGGGTGTTTTGCAGAAAACAGAATGCCCAAGCATCCAATGAATAGCTACGTGATTGGAAACAGCAAAAGTGATCCTAATAAAATAGGTCATTGAATCCTAATATTCAAAAAACGATAACAAACAACACTACTTTTTTGATTCGTTCGGGTTTAATCCAAGAATATATGGAGGAAATATTGCATTCTGTTATATCACGCATGAAAAAATACAGCTTGTACTACAGAAACAGATCAAAAGTAATATATCTTTGGTTTGTAGAGCTTACTGCCTCTAAGTATTATTTATGTCAAAATATACCCGTCAAGAAGATTGTCGAGCGGTTGATACCAAGGTTCAAAAATGCATCATAAACATGTCCGGAAATCAACATTCGTGCATGAAGGAACTGTGTGGGATTGCAACCTATAAAAACACATGTAAATTATTATGTAACGGTTAAATTGATTATAAATAGGAAATATCTTATATATGTATGCTATCAATACCCCTGAATATTCAGAGGACTAGCATTAAAAATGCATTTAAGCAACATGACATGCAATGGAATTGCATTACTGTATGCCCAGCATTGAAATGCGAATACCTAGGGTAGTAAATGTGTACACAAACTATGTATATAAACTATCAACATTTATAACCTATTAATATATATAGCCTATTTTCATGCCTTGCGAACAACCCAAAAGCTGTCCGTCTGTCTGAAAAAAATCATTCACCTCCGTTCCCTTCGCGCCGCCCACCTCCGTCAAGCCACGTTAGCGCCGCTGACTTCGGTCAACCCCCTATCTACTGTTAATTATGCCATATCATAAGTAGTAGATAGTTGTGCAAAAACGGCATTCTAGAGTCATTTTGGTGGGCGGGGGGTAGGACGCGATGCATGCAACCATGACTCAACCGGTCCGTACGGGGGGTTAGCGCAGAAACGAGGGGGCGGGGGGCGGAGGGTACCGGAACTGGTTTGGTGCACGAGTCAGCTAACGGACGGGGGGAGTTGGGGGAGACCGGAAGGGGAGGGGGACGGATGGGGAACGGAAGGGGGAACGGCGGGATGGAAGCAGGCTAACGGCCTTGATTGGCAAGGTTAATATTATGAACATTTAATTCGTACTGTATTTTGATTTATATTATATTTATATATAAGTTTTTTCTTCTTTAGATGGTTGTAGTGGAGTTTAATTGGTCACTAACTGTTGCTCGTTATATATATTTATTCGGTTCTGGTAGGATTAGTGTTATT
>SDVV010004382.1:0-20254 GCA_016164225.1 Gammarus roeselii
TGTATATATAAATTTATAAAACTCTGATTTGAATTCAGCAGCATCCCAAGAAAATGCCACACAAGCGAATCTAATTCACGGAGTGTCGCAGTCTTGTTTCAACTTGCCACATCCTCTATAATGGTAGTCCTACAGGACATTTTTATAAACAAATGCTCCGTGGTTATTTATCCGTTCTAGTAATAATGCATTTGTCAATATTTGAGAGAAGCCCAGTTTAGTCTACGGTGTTTAATTCGATAGTTTGACTTATTTTATCAACAGCCTCCGTGAAAATTCACGGAATGGGTACCAAGAACTAGTGTAAAGTAACATTAGAAGAAATTTGTACCATTTGTCAGATCTTCTGTACCATGACCGACCTCTTCATGTATGTTTGGGGAATTGCTAGACATGAAGTAATTTGAATTGTATATTTCACTAAAGTTGATTATTTTGGTCACGTCGGTCTGTTCAGTAACATAAGCTGTTCATGTCTCATAATCCGCCATTTGTGTTTCGATTCGTACGATTTTTTTTTAAATTATAATATTTTTTTCCTCGTCAGACCAAGAAGAATATGACGAGCTCGACGCTGTCGGCTTACAGTACAAAGTAAGGAGAGCGAACTCATATCATCTTTATCTTGCGATAAACGTTTCGTTTTGCTCCCTCAAATGTGAGGGAATAATTTATAGGCATGTGTCACCGTATTACTGATGAACAAAGTTAACTAAACTTCGAAGATGGAAAACCAAAATTACCTTCAAGTTACTTTATCGGTTAAATGACCAGTTTTTCATTTCATTCAAGATTCTTTCCCCAAAGTGACTGAAAAGAAGACATGTTTTAATTTTTCTTACTTATTTTTTTTCTGTGTTTCGTAGATTTAACCAAATGATGTTGAACGATCCAGAAAAGTTGAAATATATTCTAACTCACCTGTATAAATCAGATGTCTGATGCCGGTTAATACTGTGAATGTTTAAAGGAACTGTTATGCGAACGGAAAGTATTTATATATCAAATCTGCGTTGCAATGCCATCGTCTCAGCACTCTCCTTCAGCATCATCATGGCACTCTCCTGCAGCAGCATCATGGAACTCTCCTGCAGCAGCATCATGGCACTTTCCTGCAGCTGCATGATGGCACTCTCCTGCAGCATCATCATGGCACTCTCCTTCAGCATCATCATGGCACTCTCCTGCAGCTGCTTAACGGCACTCTCCTGCAGCGTCATGATGGCTCTCTCCTACAGCATCATGATGGCACTGTCCTGCAGCAGCATCATGACACTCTCTGTGCAGCTGCATAATGGCACTCTCCCGTAGCATCATGATGGTACTCTCCTGCAGCATCATGATGGCACTCTCCTGCAGCAGCATCATGGCCCTCTCTGTGCAGCTGCATAATGGCACTCACCTGCAGCAGCATGATGGCATTCTCCTGCAGCATCATGATGGCACTCTCTTGCAGCTGCATAATGGCACTCTCCTGCAGCATTATGATTTCAATCACCTGCAGCATCACCATGCCACTCTCCTGCCGCATCATCATGGCACTCTCATGCAGAGTCATCACGCTCTTTCCTGAGGCATCATGATGACATTTTCCTGCAGCATCATCATGACATTCTCCTGCATCATCATCATGGCACTCTCCTGCAGCATCATCATGGCACTCTCCTGCATCATCATCATGGCACTCTCCTGCAGCAGCATCATGGCACTCTCCTGCAGCAGCATCATGGCACTGTCCTGCATCATCATGATTGAACTCCCCTGCAGCATGCTGCGTGCTGCCATCTGAAGTACAGACCAGGGTTCTTCGAGCAATGTATATTACCACAGTTAGTGTAATGAGTGGCTGGTCCCTCTCTTGGGTTGTCAGTACCGCATGCAAGGCTTTATTAATAATTCTAACGACACAGCAGGTAACACTAACCTTATGCAGCCAGTATATCACTGACACCAGCAGCTGGGACATCAAATTAGGTTGCTTCTCCTTCAGCTAGTACGGCGTCTCTTCAGCTCTTCATTTGCCCGGTAGAAGGTGATAGCCACCATTATCTTTCACCGTTTTATGTTTCGTCAATGTTAAATACCCTGCCGTCTCTTCATCTGATAAAAAGTCTACTAAACGATGATACTGCTCTCTGGTGAACGCATTCCGTGAGTTGACGAGACCTGGGATAAGGGACAGGACATCTTGTTATAGAAGTTAACTCTCAATAGTATGTCCCTCACTATTTATATATACGGAGCAGTTCAATCAATTATAAAATTTTGTGTATAAAGAAAAAATATTCAAAGCCAAGTATTATTTGCTCTTGTTTACGCACGACTTGTAGGACGAGTGGCCTGCTTACACTGGTGACTTGATTTTAAACGCATTACTGATGGCAGATGCTCGAAGCAGCGGCTAGAACACAATCTGAACCAGACTACAGATGACTTCATCGTCAAAAGAGTTGTACCATGTTGGCGCATGTAAGCTGCAGGATGCTGTACCTATGGGTAATACATGGGAGAATCGGTGGCTCTTTAACCCTGACGGAATAATGTAGCTCCCTAAGGGAGCTAAATTTTTACATTTACGACGATATATCCGGGACTCTCTACTTTGGGCGACTGGGATTTGAAATATGCTTTCAGTACAGTGTATTCTCATTACAGAAACAAGAAAAAAGTAGAAAAGCCAATCAGTTTAAAAATATTAGCAGTTATGATACGCAATCATCATCAGAATGGCAGGGCCATGCCCCTCTATTTCTCTCTCCCGTGAGCTCACGCGCTCAATCTGGGGCCGTGATTGGCTGATGCCTGTTTGGTAAAAGATTTTGCTAGGTAAATGTTGTGCTTTATTTGTTGTTTGACATTGATGGCGCCCTAGATAAGATACACTTGAATGATTTGCAAAAAAATTGGAGAAGACCGCATGAACTAGATGAAATGATGAAAATTGTTTTATAGAGCCGTTACGAAGCTAGATTACAATAGTTTGAGCGTAAACGGATTACACCGTTTGGGTTAACCAGAAACTTTACAATGGCTGAAACTAAAAATGACAAACCAACTTCATTTCAGGCATGGGTCCAATAAGCCTACCTCCCATTTTCCCAATCCCTCTTGCATGTGGCCAACTCTGCTCGCAGGCTGCACCCGGCCATCAGTCAGCCGCCGCCGTGGACCATTTTTTTCTGCTGATTTTTAGACCTGCCCGCTCATAACAGCGGACCTTTTGTCCCGGCCTCTCAGCATTTGTCTGAGAGGTAATATCCTCTTATGCTTCCACCCCCTCACCTCACCTTCCTCCATTTCTACACCCCACCTACCTTCCTCCTTCCTGAAAATACTTCAATATCCGCATAACCAAAAAAAATTTGTATCGTTTTATGGAATACATTGACACTCAGATTTTGTATCCGTTTATCGGTTGTGCAACACCCTCTAAACTTTAATCAACCAATATCGAAGAATTGCTCATTTCTTCGTAGAGCACTACCCATAGCCGGATTCTTTTCACAAGTTTAGTTGGTGAAAATAAGCGATAACAATTATAATTTTAAAGTATATTACATCAAAGCCAGGCGTTAAATGTATACTGCAAATCGAATTTTTATATGACCTCATATCTGTTTTCCCCAATAGGGACCAGTAAACAATTATATAAAAGAAAAACCGTTATTCATCTCAACAGGATTAGACAATTATGAACGTTGACAATTATTGGACTACCTTTTTAAGGTTTTCGATTTATGTTTCTGCTGCCAAATTCTATGGATTATGATTCAGACTCCGTATACATGAGCCTCCAGCCTTCTGTCTCTAGTGTCTTGTCCACACTTCTTAGTGGAACACGACCGCCAGTTCTCCTACTCATCCTGGGCGAGCATGCCAATCGCCTTATTTATGTTCAGTAGTAGGGCCGCTCCCGTACTCTCACCTGTCTGGCATAACACGTATTGATAGGCAAGTAATTGGAATACCCACCGGAACGGTTATGAAATGATTTCAAACATGGATTGATAAGTAAACTTTCATGTATTGTACAACTGCTTCTATTATGCGAAGAAAATGAGTTGTTTTGATTCTGATAACCGAACTCACTCCAGGGAAACAAAACCAGTCAAGAGCTTATTCGATTTCTTGCGTTCCGGTCTTCCTTGGTGTCTCACTCTACCCTCCACCTGTCTTAATAAATCGATCAGCCCGTCAAACACTCTCCACTCATTTCTAATCTTTCGCCTACGACCGACGAGCCGCTTTGCCTCATCGCTGATTCCGCCTTGTCAACATGTCTCAACTAGCCTGGCCATATTGCGCTGTCACTCGCTTGAAAAGGACGCTGTCAAGTGGATGGACGCACGGCTGTGCTCATCATCCAATGACGCCGGACCCACCGTCACGATGGGATTATTCTCTAGAATAAATCACTGCCACCACTTCCATTCCTCACTGCCGCAACTCCCATCCCTCATTACTACCCCTCGCTTCTCTCCTCATAGCAACTGACATCCCTCATTGCCGCCCTTATCATCCCTCATTGTCACCCATCCTGCAACTGACCCATTCCTCCGATATTTCACAGCTTCTTCTCCCATCCCTCACATCCGGACAGGAGAGGAAGTGAAGGATCAGCGGAATGGCAGTCAGTTGTGGAGGGGTTGCCGGGGAATATGGGATGGACGAAAATGAGGGATGGGAGAGGCGGTAGTCGAGGATAGGAGGGGATGAGTAGAGGCATGGGAGGTGAGGCAATGAGGAATGGAAGTTGTGGCAGTGATTGATGTTAGAGGTATTTCGCTGACTAGGATAATACCATCGGGGCCGTGGGCCGGGGCCATTGTTCGAGCAACACGGACGTGCGTCCGTCCACTTGACCGCGTCTTTTTTCAAACGAGCGACGAGGTAACAGGATTCGGCAGGGGGGACATGCTGACTCGGCGGAATCGGCGATGAGGCGACGCGGCTTGTCGGTTCTTAGACAAAAGACTGGGAACGGGCTAAGGGCTGTTGATAGGATGAACATTTTATTGAGACAGGCGGAGGGGTGAGGGAGAGACCAAAGAATACCCGAACGTTAGAAATCAAAAGAGCTTTGCCTCTCTTCCCTCGTCGTTGTCTCTCTCTCCTATCTCACTGCCGCCCCTTTCATCCCTCGCTGCCTCCACCTTCAATTCCCGCTCTGCCGCCTCTCCCATTCTACTTTGCCGCCCCATCAATTTCACTGCACCGCCTCCTACGCAGTTTTTTCCTGACAACCATTTTCTTAAACAAAATAATGATGATTAGTGTGCCGCCTTGCCCCATACAAATTTGTTCCTATTAGGCTTGTCGAAGTTTGTACCTAACATCATTTTGATCCATGTTTCTCATTTGGATGCACGTGCTCCGCACGGAAAATATAATATTTCATAGCACAAAATCTATAGTTATTGTATTTTTATATAATTGTTTTACAGACTCACCGTTATGCTATGCGTGACGTGGCAATAAAATCATCTATTTTAAGTTAGTGGAACTAGGTTCGGAGCAAAATTAGTTATGAAAATTTGTATATGAACATATTCTGAGTGTAGTGATAACATTATGCCAAAAAATTCTGCTTATAAATTCTCAAATTTTAAAGAAAAGCGTTTACTTTGATGGATATGACGTCGCGATTTGATTTTATATGCTGCATATAGCTTCTTTGAACCATAGCTCAACTAACGAAAATCATTATATATAGAACCGCCTTCCGTCAACATGTTGCTAATTATTGTAAGTCTATCATAGCCCTCCTTCTGTCTTTCTAAACCGGCAAGGGATGGCCCTTCCCTACTAATTAAACATGAAAGACCCTGCCAACACTTTTGGTCATCGCTTTACGCGTTTCGAGTCTCATGTGACACACGGGATTCCGCTGGGGCTGATGTGTTGTCATAGGGCTGGTGATGACGGCTGGCCATCTGGCATCTTGACGGCCAGC
Organism: Gammarus roeselii; assembly: GCA_016164225.1. Classification (NCBI taxonomy): domain Eukaryota; kingdom Metazoa; phylum Arthropoda; class Malacostraca; order Amphipoda; family Gammaridae; genus Gammarus; species Gammarus roeselii. The sequence goes on from SDVV010004382.1 coordinate 5,954, forward strand.
CGATCAATTTTCCAACCAAGTGGCTGGCACAGACGTGCGGGTTGGCAGAGATGTGTCGACTGGGCATGAATGTACGTCATGCCCATCTTCCTCATCTCATATCATAGCTCGAAAGTCGGGCATAAACACCTCCATTCCCGCCATTCAAAATCGTCCGTGCACGGGGCTTTTGATCTCATAAGTGGAGGAAACAAGTTTACTAGCCCCTGGGCTAGTTGGGAGACTCTGATCCCTCCCCACACGCCCCTTCCATCCGACCAGATCCTGTTTCGCTCCCATACATCAACTTTTGGTCAATCTAAGACTGTCACCAGGTACTATGAATTGGAATGAAAATCCGAACTGAAAATGTTCGTTGTGTTCGATTGGCAAAAAATTGTGTGCCTTCCAACAGAAGGCATACAAAGCATCACTCCAGTTTCGAATGTGGACTGGAGGCACAACTTTAGCGAAATCGCGAAGAAAATGCTCAGTTGCCTTAATTTTTCTTAGAAGTGATTGCATTCATGCAGAGGCAATGCTTTACTTTGATCACATAACCCGTACTTTCATATAGTTAGTTGTCGAGAGAGAACACTTGCCCGTGAAAAGTCATTATGTGTAATATTAGTTGAGGTATAAGCAGAAGCAATTATTAATTGTTTATCAACTGTTGGCTTTCTTCCCTACATCGTGGTTTCCAAAGTTCTGATATTTAATGTGGAGCAGTACTTACAGTATCGACAGAACATAAGTCAACGTTAACATTTCATGGAAAATTATTTGTTTATGCATCTAATCTAATACAACATTCAAATGAATTTGTGATGTTACAGTTCTAGTTCAACGAATTGACGTCGAAGAAAATATATTTTATTACTCGCAAACAGAAAGGTATTTGGTTGTATAAAGTTTTTAATTAATTTAAAAGAGAATATTTAAATATTAAATCAATTTTATTTGGCAAAGGTGCACCTCTAAGTAATCTTAGAAATTTTCTTGCATAGTTTTCTTCGAAGTTTATTTAGACAACGAAAAATGTCGTACGTTGGCAGGTTAATAAAAAATGATGCTATATTTCTGTGGACGCTTCACAAAATCTTCATGAATTGAATTATTTTTAATTTTACGTTTGATTATTTCCATGTGAAACTTACCACAAAAACATGTATTAGTTAATATACTTAATTACTGGTTCAAAAAATTCTTAACTCCAATAACAAGATATTTTCTTTGTTGTGCAAGTTCAAATCTTTAACACCATTCAGTTGAGTATTTATTTGCAAGCCTCTTTGAAGAGACGTTTTTTTTTGTGGTGAAGTTTTAGCCAGTTGGAGTATTAGGGTTCACATTTGCTGTCTGTAGTAAGAAGTGTCAGGACAGTTGTACGTCAAATGTTTAAGCAGACATGTTTATTAAACTGGGGTCGTGTTTTCTCAAAGGATATGAGATACATGTTATGAACCAAAACAAGGCCACTATGGCATTGGGAATGATGTTAAATAAGGTAGAATGGAACCAAATGCAAGCATGTTAAATAAAATGAGGGGTAGGGAAATACTATGAAAATGAATAGCTACGAGTGAAATAACAACAATCAGCCTTCCTAAAGGCAAGGATTGCGATACATATTTCAATACATTGTTGAAATTACAGATAAGTCTTAAAAAAATGATACGGAGGCAGCAATAACCAAATTAAAGCGTATCACATTTTGTATGTCTAGTTCGAGCCTGGTAACACACTGCGGGAATATAGGCTCGAAGATTGGGTGACTTCCACCTCTGTTACATCCTAGCTTTGCAGCCCTCCAGCTGAGCAAGAAACTTGTAGTGGTTTACCATACATACACAAAATATTCCATACATGGCATAAGCAAAGACTTTATTTGTAAAAAAGTTATTTTAAACTCCTGCATGTTTTCATTTTAGCTTCATGTGTTAGTATACAACATCTGGTCAAAATAAAAGAGTTAGAATGTCACATTAGCTACCATTAGTTATGGTCGTTTAGAAGTGACATACATTTGGTTGTCAGAATTTTCGCTCGATCAGTTTTCTCACATCGGAAGTGTGTGAGATTTTATATTTGGCTTATACTGAAGTTTTCTTCATGTTTCAGTAAATTTTGAGAAAACGCACTCAATGTAAGAATACAGCCCAATTTCGTTCTACAAATTCAATAACACTTTTTGTCATTGATTAGCTCTTACATTTTTTGCCATAATAATATCCATCTAGTAGTACCGAATTGAAGTAGAGAAAAAGGCATGTCAGCGAGACGAGGGTTCCTGGTGCTCAAATGACGCAACCATTCCACAACAGGGGATAGTGAACAGTAACGGTTGTGCATGAGAAAAATCCAATTTAGTTGACCTAACGTACAAACACATTTTCTTCAATGAAAGTAAGAACTCCCTACTTGAACCTTTTCCACAAGTACTGAATGCTTCTGGGTATGCCGTATAGTGCGGTGTAACTAATAGGTTTTAAATTGAAAATAAATTTAAAAGGTAGAGAGACTGTCAGATCGACGGACGGACGGACCGATGGCCGGTCGGCCGGACAGAGGAACATTAGTTATCTAAAAAAACTAGTCCTAACGTAGTTGAACGGCATTCCCAACATGGCTAAAGACGATTACCGCCAAGGAGCTCCCACGTGGGAGTAAAAGGCCAAAACATATTAAATTTGGAAGACAAAGGTTAATGTAGAGACTGCGAAGGCAATACTCATAGTCCTCGTAATTGACTAGTGCATTCAATGAAGCCGGCAGTCATGAATGATTGTTGTACAGGCAATCTATTATACTCCGAAATGATATTATACAAATATTTTTATCTTGTATTCAAATTTGTAATCGAAATTGAAGTTACTGGTTATTATTTTCACAATGATAAGAAATAGAATACGGCTCTTTTTTTTCCATGACAATTACAAATAATCATCAAATTAAATTGAATTCCTAAATTGAATCCAGCTTGTCGTTTTCTATGAGCAATACAAATAATTTGCTTGCAAGATATCGAAACCTAAATAGGAAGAACACATTGATTTCACATGAAAGTAGGTTATCAGTTTAATTAAACCAAATTGCAAAAGCGATTATGATTTTGACGAAATTTGTAATTGTGCAACTAATGGAATGGAATTATTAACGTGATCCATGTCACCGGACAGTTACATCAAAGATCCGAAACTTCGTATAGGTAAAATTTGAACCGACCGTGTTTGAATGTATTGTAAATAAATGTGCAATAAGATTTGAAAATATGCATGTTATTTCCAAAAATATGTTGAATTTTATGCTTATGAAGACATGACTGACAATTCGGACGACGGCGTTAATAATCGACAATTACGAATGTTTTCATTATTATTAGTAACAAGATGAAATATGTGTGTAGCAGGCTGTGGTGATTACAATAGATTAGATTAAATGGCGCATCTCAACAGAGCTCTGACAGGACTTGGTGATGCACCTAGCTTCATGGGAATAGAAACGACCATGGCATTCACAATTATACCAGTGCTGAAGTTTATTTGACCTGTGTCTAGTAATCGAAACAATTGGCACATATATAGCCACATCATTGATCCCAAGTGAGAAATAGGTATGAACTAAATAACAACTATATTTTGTGCAAAATTATTTGAATATTATTGGCTAAATGTTAGCATATTTGAAGCCAACGGAGATCTAAACACAGACAGTGTGTTAATTTTATATCGAAATTAATGTACTGAATGAGCAGCGGCATCAGGACGAAAAAGCTCCTTGAACAATTTGAAGAGTTGGACTTCAATCCCGGAGGATAAACATGATATAATAACGGAATAAGATATTCTGGGTGTTATTATATGTTACTTATTTTGATATTCATTAAGTCTACTTAATTCAAAAATAAGTGTGTAAGAAGGTCATGCATATAATTGGTTGCCAATGGTGTCAATAATCTTACCTGTTTACAATTTGAAGATTCAATCTTGCCTTGTGTTCGGAAAGAAGCTCCAAATCCCGTTGAGCGGGTGATTATCGATCTCAACAAACGCGTTCCGTCGCTAGCAGACACTGGCTAGAGTGACTTCACCTTCTCTCCGATGCACCAAATTTGTCGTACGTTTGTTCAGTTGTGGGACAGTTTCTTTCTGTAGACATTCGGAAGGATTGTCCGTCAAAAAATATCAGAATTCAATGACCAAGAGCCGTCAGAGGCAAGGGTTCCGAGAGATGTATGAGTAAATTGAATCCACTACAAGACGACGTATTGAAATATATACATCAGTATTGCTTCAACTCATCAGACTGTATGAATATTTATTTCACATAAACCATGGTTGTCTGTTGATTGAGCTGCTTCAGTTACCTTATTTTCATGGATCTCTGACATAATGTTTATAGAGTATTGTTAAATCCCCTTTGGGGAGATATACGACCCAAGGGAAGGAAAACGACCCCTCAAATTATAGACCAATCAGCCTCCTACCAGTAACTTATAAAATCCTGGAAGAGATCATTACACGTCAACTGCTTGACTACCTAGATGAGGCAAGCCTGATCAATTTATGTCAGTATGCCTACAGACGGAATACGTCATCTGAAGACGCACTATACAGAATCTCCAAACTCGTATACACAGCTTCGGACAAAAACTGCCTATCATTACTTTTGCTACTGGACCTATCTAAAACATTTGATAGTGTCAATCATGACATCTTACTGAAAAACTTTTACAACTGAACATCCATAAATCTTGGTTTGAAAGCTACCTCAGACACCGATCCCAATCTGTCGTGCTAGACAGAGAGAATACATCTTCTCCAAGACCGGTAAACTTTGGGTTCCACATGGATCGATTTTCGAACCGGTTCTTTTCCTTCTGTTTATTAATGATACTCAATACTGTGGAAACCCGCTAGACAATACCAGAATGACAGTACATGCTGATGATGTTCAGTTGTTGTTCGTGATGCCGGCAAACAAATTTGAAAAGCAGAATGAGGATTCAGAAACTGCGGTGAACCACATAACTGATTAGTATTCTTCAAATGTGCTCAAAGGTAATGCAAATAAGACCCAGTGCATTATTCTGGGATAAAAAGCAAATACAACGAGAGCACCCGAAAATTTTGTAATTGAATCTATGAGCACAAAAATTTCTCTCGATAGCAAAGTCAAAAGTCTGGGAGTTTGGCTTGATCCCAATTTGGCCTTTGGACACCATGTTGGAAAATTGTGTGTGTTCCAAACTGAATGGCACTCTCATGTTTCTCAATCGAACAAAAAAAAATGGACTTCAAGTCTTTACTGCTTGTAGTCAACCCTCCGATTTTTTCTCATTTGAACTACTGCTCCACAATATAGGAGAGTACACGAAAACATTACTCTCAGACATTCAACGTAGCATAAACTTCGCCGCAAAGATAGCCCATGATGGTAACTTCAGAAAAAGTGATCACGTAACGCCAATACTTCAAAAAACATGACTGGTTTAACATTCATGAATCACTAGAGCTCAGTGAAGCTTTAAGAGTTTTTGAAATCCATAATAAGCTCTCATGTTCAAATGGTATTGTGTTATCAACTCGTAAAGCGGCCCATCAACGATCTACACGGAACGAAAATAATATTGACACTAAGTTCAGAAGAACAGAGACTGGCTCCAAAGCTTTCACTATTTCCGTATCCTCATTTAAGATGAAGATGAAATACTCCACTCTATTACTTACCCGCCGGCAGAGGCCGGCAGATGGAAACAACTGATTTTGATGAACAAGAAACAGATCGTGAAAAACTAAAATCGTTGGCTAGCACAAAACACAAATAATATCGTTCTGTCAACAGGACACAAAGATAATTTTTCAGAGTGACATAAAGCAAATACTATGGTTTCATACCAGCCTTTTGTCTTGGAACAAAGAGTGTCACTGTAAATTTGTTAGTTCGTTTGTTATGGCAAGGGCTCTATCACTCACACAGCCACATCACACAATCCCATTCTTAACCACCGACTGTATTAAGATTCTAATGCGAACAAATAATTCACACCGATTAATAAATAAAGAGTTTGAATGTCATATCGCCACACCTTATGTCATCAAGAAATCACCACTTTTAACTCACTTTGAAAGCTCATTCGTCGTGACAGGTTGTGGAAAGAGTCGTGTTCTTACGTTCAGATAAGAACACGACTCTTTCTGATGTGTCGCTACTGTTCATACCCCGTCTCGATTACTCAGTTACAAGATGTCACGAACTCCTTTAGGTGAAATATTATTTATTTGTTGATATGATGGTCTTAGCTCGTCATTACGTAAATTTAATTTTATTGTGTGCAAATTTATAGCAAAAATAACTACATGTCGCTCTGTATCATTTGATCTTCTCTTATTTTAAATGGCAAAATGAAGATACATCAGAACCAAATACACAAGAGTGTAACAAACACAAATAAAAATAACTGTACCCCATATGTCCTCAGCTCAGAACATGAACGTGTTCATTTGTTGCATTGAACCAGCAGGTCCTATACGTAACCAAATACATTATTCAATAGCGTTGCAGCCTGATTCAATGTTTGTCATATTACGCATTATTCGATAAAGCTGTACACCAAATTTAAATGTGTTTTATAGAATTGTGACACCCGAACGTACTCATTGGTTTTATAAAACTACGCACTGTAATAAACCACAAAAATAATCAATCTAATTTGATGAGCCTTTGTATCTATTTGTATCTATTTGTATAGGATTATTGTGCTGTAAAGAATGCCGTTCCTTTTTGTGCGGTAATAAAGAAAAAATCATCCATTGTTCGCCCATTTTCGGCTTTGGAAGTAAGATGCTCCTTACCGTTCACACCCGGTCATATTTTCTCCGTTACATGTAGTAATACCCCCATATAATGGTAACTTAATAAGATTTGATAGTCTTAGCATATGATTGTACAGATTTTTGATTTTGTGTATTTGTTACTTAATTTGTTTTTTTAACAATACCTTACCGTGTGTGTACGAATAAGAAAAGCTGTCATCTATATACCCGCCGCTGTTTTCATAAGGTCCCTTTTTTGCTTAATAACACCTTGTGATAAACTGATTTCGATCTTCTGAATTGATGCTCGTTTCCTTCATTATACGTACTTCATATTTGTGTAAATTTGTGTACATTTTTAATTATGGTAAAACGAATGACATACTGCTCATGTATGAATAAACAGATTTTTTTGCATTGATTTCGGGAGAAGAAATTCACCGTTTCCACATAATGTGCCATGCTCTGAATTCAATGGAACTGCTCATCAAACGATCACCTAACATCTTGGCCCGGGCCAAAGCTCAAGCACATAAATGACACTCAAGCACCAACCAAATACAATACATTAACTTAATCACCATCCTGCTTGGAACCAAATCTAATTCATTGCTTATGAAAATGCATTATCTGGCACTTTGCTTAGTTCTAAACATGTTTACTCAGAATCTCGGGCAAATTACAATCTTTTCAACCTTGTACATGGTTTATGTAGTTTTGATATCTAGGGTAGAGTACAGTGGATCTAATCTTCACAACAGCCGAAATATATTTAAGTCATGTACGTCTGGCGCGACCCTGCAGTTTTCAGCCCTTGATTGTCTCCATGAGAAACACGGTGGAGGTGGGGGAGGTAGTGAGGTTCAGACAAATAACAATGAAACAACTGGATGAAACCGATGAATCCCGTCCGCATTCATTCACACACCAAGTGCGTGTAAGGGTTCCTCCTATCCGGATGCTTTTGAGCGGAAGAGCATGGATTTGGTATGTGTATGAGTGTAGGAAGAAGAGTGTAAGGAGAGTCTTGAATTCAGCATTTGGTATTGAGGGATTGCCGCCTTGCGCCAAAGTCTATGTCTTCTTAGAGTTGCGACTGGATACTAGTTAACAGTAATAACATACAACGAAGAACATATTTACTACAACATTCCTCCAAATTCGAGTTTGGCGTGTGATTTGTATACATAAGTTCTAGTTTAGACACACTATAGGCTAACAAATGGTAATAAAAATCACGTGTAGGTAGGGCAGGGGTGAAAAGTCAAATGAAAATTTGAAACAACACTTGAATAAGTTACGTGTCTCAACGGGACACTTTTTGGTTAGGGCAGGCTTTTGTTCATTAGGTTGCTTGGAGGGGTTTCCATTCATAAACAATTTGATAGCTAATTAACTCAAATTGTAACTCCTGCTGCGAAAACGCTTCAGAGTAAAGAATAAAATGAAACATAAATGATAACTTCAAAAATAAAATTCGAACAACACATATTCTCGAAGAAGGGATTTGTCACTCAACTCCATTACTTGATCAAGAATGTTTTAAAACTAATGCATAGCGTTTTTCCAAGTAGTTCAGATACTCGCCCCGACTATTACTTCAGACCGTGGCTTAGCAATCTTTAAAAGCTTCTTGAATGAAAGGAAAAGTTGACGTCGGAACGATATTCTGGTTTACTTTAATATTTTTCATTCGCGTGAGTGAAAGAAGTTGTACGCCACCACTCGGCTGATTGATGACTATCATCATAATGGGTTCTGGGCAGAATATTGAAAATGTGGTGTTCTCTCAAAATGATATAATAAAATGCAGTGACCAAACAAATATGCAACGCATTTTTCAGGATCGACCAAACCGAGGTCACAGTTTAATCTTTATTGCGATGTAATACCATGGGCGTTGTGAAAGGGAAATACATAATAAATTGGATACGATAACGAATGAATTTAAAAACACAGCGGAGGTATAGTACCGCATGAACTTCAAAGTTGGTTCACATATGGACAGAAACGGTTCCAATTGCAGTATGTGACGGAAAACATTTTGAGAAAACATTTTAACATATTTATTATTCCTAATATGGATGCAAATTGTTGAGATAATATACAATAATAAAAATATATAATATACAATATACAATATTAGTAATAAGTAATATACAATAACAATAATATACATACGTATAATATACGATAACAAACGGAAGGAATACGTACACGATATCCTTTGACGTATAAATTGAACCAGCATGTGTGCCGACCAATTATCAAAAAAGTAGAAATAATCGATGGTTTAATTTTACAATTATTGATTCCTATTGCTGGATAAAAATATAGGAAATTATTTATCCACAGAGGATTATTTTTAAAGTCAAATCGTTTCAGAAAACCGTTGTGGTTTTATGAAAACAAACATACATCTTTCTACATGGCGTTTGAAAGTTCAATTAAATTCCAGTGATATTTGGAAGAATTAGATCTGAGGTCACAGGTCTTTAAGACCAGTTTGGTTACGACTTTATCCACCTGAGATAAGTGCAATCTATTATCAGGGATGGAAAAGAAAAACCTTGTGAGCAGAACAACTATGGTCAGTCGGATGCTGGTTCCGGAGGTAATATTTAAGGGATTCACGCACCGATCCCGAAATAATCAGAAGGTGAAATACTTGATTATTTAGGTTTGAAAAGTATTTCTTCTGAACATAAAGCTTACCAACGTCCCATTGCCCCCAAAGAGATAACAGTAGTAGCCTTCAAAACATTAAATGAAGAGAATTGATTAAGTAAATAGATTAATCTGTTTCATCGTTTTGCCAGTAGTGGTCAATATTATGAGGATCAATACAGAATTGTCACTGAAGATTCATGCTGCTGTCAGTACTGAACAGTTACTGATCTATAAATCAGAAGTGTCGATAAAAATTCCTAGGAATTTGAAATGGAATATCATCATACCAAATTGTAATCACTCACTGTCATAAACGAAACAATAGTACAGATATGATGTTAGCCTACAAAAAGGGCGGGGCAATCTAGCACGTAAAGTGGAACTACCAGCCAAGCTAAATTGATATCGAGAAGGAAATTTTGACAGTGAAGGGTTAATTGCCCAGAGCCGACACATAACAAAACCATCTTATCTTTCATTCTCCTAACATCGAGAGCACACGACCCAACATCAACAACAAATAAGATGGTCGCTTTTATACATTATCGGCCTATAGGCTTATAATGTTGTTACGCATCAAGGTATTTTCAGGCCATTTTGGAATTCGATCAATTTTATTCGAGTCACATCATTACAACGAGTCATGAAAGCAATGGTGGAATTGGAACCCTTTTTTCCCGTGATATCCGACCTATAAATGTAATTAATATATTTTATATATGAGGGTACAACAGGGCCGTCTATGGTGTTTACTACGATAGTTTGACTTAATAATAATGATAATAATTATCTTTATTGAAGCACTCGATGGTATAATGATAATTACAAACGGAAACAAGTTTACGCACCAAAAGATAATACACTAAGACAAATCAAGAGTGAAGTACACGACAACAATATTTACGTTCGGTTCGTGAGCAGCTTGCTGCGATTACCTTATGTATCCCTTTCCAACATGAGTTGTATGCAAACAACAATATTGGGGAAGTTAGGTATATAGCCACATATAAGTGAACATATTCCGGGTCGGATCCTGACTTGACATCCACACGCATACAATGGGCCTACAATCTGGATTTTACTTAAGAGTTTAACATAATTCCTAGTAATATCGGGATCGTCCTGCACAAGCAGTATACTATCTCATTTTTCTTTTACTGGGAATAGTTCGTATCCCTCACTAATACATAGTGACTCCAGGAAGGGATGATTAGAATATTTAATTCGTTCCTGGTGGCTGAATGCATTTGTTCTTGCGCGTTCTTTCAGGCAATCACCTAGCAATCGCAAACTGCGAGTAACATTGTATGTTACTCGCAGTTTGCTCATAGTACTCTTCGTATATTTGCACCACAATGAGTTACAGTAGGTGGGGTGGCAGTACGTTTTAAACAGCTGCAGCTTAACATTCATAGTGTAATAATTGAACTTTCTTTTAAGTTGGTTGAACCCGCATCAAATTCCCGAAGTTGTTTAGATGTTTCATCATTGTCACACCTGTGTTTTGTTGTTAGATGCCCCAGGTAGGAGAAACTGTTCATCTACTCCAGCAGGGTCTTGTTATGTACACTGTTCTGTACTGGAACCTCTGGTTGGGTGACTTCACTAGCATGCACACTGATTTACTAGAAATGCACTCAATGTCTAGTTTTGCGGCTTCAGTCTCGCAAATATCAATAATTGAGTCTACAATCATTAACCGGGGAGTACAACGGGATTGATATCGTCGACTAGAGTGGAGTAACAATGGAATAATATGAAACAATTGTCATATCTTCTAGTCTTCCACCGCACCACATCGCTAAAATTCATTGGGAAGGCACTTCGTTTATGCCACATTTGGACGATGCTCTGACGTCTGACACGCAGTTTAGCTTCTGAAGACGAGACTTTGATGAAGCCTAACAGATACAGAAAAAGATACAGACACTAGGCCGCATCCCACAGAAAGGGGGGTGGCCGACGGCAAGGCCCACCTCTCACCCTCACACGCTCACACTCACACAACTTAGCATTTTTGAGCTAAAAGATCCAGCCGGTACCTCCGCAACATACACTCTGGGTCACGAGTGCAGTCTGAGGATCCGTTGTCAGCAGCAGGCCCCCACAGTTTTCACTGGTTTACCCCCGCTGTGTCATAATGGCCGCCCCCCCCCCACCCACGATCATCCCGATAGCGAATGCCAAGGGTGGGAAAACACATCAGAGCAGCGTCAAAATCAACCATTCACAACCATTCTCCACTCACGCCTGTACATTGCACGCTCTCTCACTATCCCCACATTCATGTCTCTCCTTCCTAGCGCCTGCTTCACACCATCCATCCACTCAAACTTCGGTCTACCTCTAGCCCTTCGACCCTTCGCCTCCGCAGTCATCACCCTTTTCACCTATCTTCCTTCATCCATCCTCTACATGTGCCCGAACCATCTCAAAACACGCGAATTCACTCAAATAGAATCAGAATATTTTGATCAAAGTTGCTAAAATTCCACCCTCTATACAGTCTAATTACAAGTTTCCATAACTGTCTCCGAACCGTCCTGGAACAATATACACCCTTCTGTCGGATAGGCGTGCACATTATTTTGTGTAATTAATGATCATTTAGTAAATTAAAATAAAAGGTTGAGTTGAGTTGATAACTTGCTACACGTCGCTCTGTTCAGTTCGTGTTCCTCACATAACAATTACATATACTTGGTCATCATCAAACCAATAAAAATGAGACGACCTAAGTGCGGTCACATAGTAAGTAAAACGAACATACATCGCCTTTTCATTTGACTAGTGTAATGGTTTGTTCATTCAAACATACAGAAATACTCTAACGCATTGTATTCCTGTCACTTTATCTTACTGATTTACAATGCTAACTAAAATTTAATTGTGGAAAAACGTGACCATCGTACAAATTCTCCCGACGTTTTTTCCCCCAAGTTGACAATAAGAAGAAAAGCTTCAATACGTGTTATTTTATTGAATAAACAAGATTCAACCAGCTGGAGCTCCATCAGACAAAAGAGGGAAAATGTGTTCTGGTGCATCTCGAAAAATTCAAGATGCCGATTATTACCGTTGCAGCAACATGATGGCACTTCCCTGCAGCATCATTACGGCACTCTCCTTCAGCATCATGATGGCACTCCCCTGCAGAAACATCATGGACCTCCCCTGCAGCCTCATGATGAAACTTCCTGCAATATCATGATGGCACTCGCATGCAGCACCAAAATGTCATTCACCTGCTGTAACATCATGGTTATATCCTGCATCATGTCGCTTGTTGTCATTTCGAATAACTGTCAATGGTTCTTTGAACAGGGTATATTACCACTGTTTGCATTCCCATTAGCTTATCTCAGGCTTGGGTCGTCAGCTCCGCATGCTGGGCTTTATTACTAACCCTAACCGGCACTGCAGGGAAGACAAACCATTAACAGGAAGAATATCACTGGCACCAGCAGCTGGAACATCAAATTAGAGTGCGTAGACACGAGCTGGAACAGCCCCTCTTCCACTCTAGATTTGCTCGTCAGAATGTGCTAGCCCCACAATCATTCAACGTTTCATGTTACAGCAGCATTAAATAAAGTGTATACATATTTCCAGTGCTGATATCCTACTGCAAACACGTCTCTTCAGCACTGCACTTGCCCGTTACAAGGGTTAGGCACCTGTATCATTCACCGTTGCATGTTGTATCTGTGTTTTGTAACGTATGTACAGTCGTTGCAAATAGCGAAACCTCACCTGCAAATCTTGAAAATTATACGAAACAGGCATTCAGTGGAGTTACTCCAGATTTGACTTTAGAAAGATGCACTTTATTCGTTAGTCCTGTTTCCCTTGTTCTTGATGATCATTTTACGTAGTTACGGAAGACCGACACTGAGTTCCTTGAAATACGATTGTTGCATCTCCAGGCACCTCACATTCCTGATCACTTCCTTCAAATTGTCAAGTGACATCGTATTTGTTTCAGAAACTTATTTTTTTTTCAAACGAGCCCAAAAATAATCGATGAGATTCCAGTCTTGGCTAATATGAGGCAACTGTATTACATCAATATCCTTTTACGTCAGTCATTCTGTCATCTTTTGTACCGTGTGAAGTGGTGCACGGCCTTGCACGAAGATGCTGGATTTGTGGATTTTGAGAAAATGAATCAAATGATCATTCAGAACTTCGAGGTAGCGGTTGGCATTCATTTGTTCGTTCCTTAGCAGGAAATAATCACCACTCCTGTCAGTAAAAAAAGTCCTAAATCATGACAAAAGAAGAGTGATGGTGTACATAGGGTCGTATTGGCTTGGCGTGGAGGCACGTCTGACATTTTAGAACATATTTTGAAAGGAATGAAAGGTACCTTCGTCAGACCACATGACCTCAGACCATTGATCTAATGTCCAATCTTTTTATTTCTTAGTGAAAGCCAGCCTATCATTGCGCATGCGATCAGTCAACAGAGGTCTATGAGCGGTAGTCCTGCTTATGAATTTGAGGTACTTTTAAAGACGAACCGTAGCTATACGTGCATTACATAGAAGCGCCAAAAGTCTATTTGCGATGACTGTACATGGTTCTGCTCTTGCTATCTAACTGGTAAGACGTCTCAGCAGTATTGCACGTGCCCGGCAGAATGTTGTAGCCAACACTATCTTTCAGTGTTGTGTAACATCGGCTTAACATGAAGTTTATACTACGCTCTGCTGTTGCTATGCAAACAGCGAACCGATGATACTGGCTTCTGGTGAACGGACTCAAGCGACTTGACGAAGCCTCAAATATGGAACGGGGATGTCTTGATTCAGTAATTGACTCCCGCTACTTTTAT
>SDVV010004383.1:0-20253 GCA_016164225.1 Gammarus roeselii
CGATTTTCCTGATTAGGAATGACTACAACATCGGAGGCGAAGATACCAATGAAAAGACACCAGAAATTATTTAAATTATTTTATAAATAAAATTTAAACAAATTTCAATTCAAATAAAAAAACATTTTAATCGTAATACTCTAGAGGAGCTTTTAGATAATGTATTCAAATTTTAGGAAAATAAATCAATATTACTGTACTTCTTTGCAACACTTTTCCAATTGTGCATTGCATGTTATAATGATAATTTTTTAAAGAAATCTCCTATAAAAATCCGAATTCGAATTTAGGAAGATACAGATACAGACACTAGGCTGAATACCCCAGGAAGGGGAGCGGCCGACGGCAAGGCGCACCTTTCAACCCTTTCATACGCACACTCAAACAGCTTAGCCCATTTTCGCTAAAAGTTCCGGCCAAAAGACACCGCAACACACACTCCGGGTCATGAGTGCGGTCCGGGGGCAGTGTTAGCAGCAGGGCCCGACAGTGTGACTAATTTACCCTTGCTGCGTTATAGTAACCACCCTCCCCCACGACCAACCCGTTTCTCAACGAGATGCTAAGGGCGGAAAAATAGATCACGGCAGCGTCAAAAAAATATCCATTCACAAACACTCTCCACTACCGCCTATTCTCGCTACCGCCACACTCATGTCTCCCCTACCTAACGCCTGCTTAACGCCATCCATCAACCCAAACTTCGGTGTACCTCTAGGCCTACGTACACTCGCCTCTGCCTTCATCACCCTTTTCACCAATCTCCCATCGTCCATCCTTACCATGTGCCCGAACTATCTCTGGACACGCGAATCTACTCGGTCCTCTAACTTCTTCACCATCCCTGTTCTAATTCGCACAACATCGTTATTGATCCTGTCTCTCTACGTCAATCCAGCCATGCTTCCCATGCAATTCAACTCGAAAATATCCAACCTTCTTTTCTCTTCTGCTCTCACCTCCCCAAAGTCTCAGCTCGGTAGTGCACAGTTGGGACAACTACCCCCTCATACAACCCCTTCTATGCTTAAATCCACAACATCCTACAGCTCATTACACTCTTCAGCGCGCTCAACACTCTACACCCTCCCTTCACTCGCGACTTTACCTCAGTTTCCACTAGTTCAGTCAATTCCACATGGTAGCCCAGGTACTTAAAACACTGAACATTGTCCAATAACTCTCCATTTAGGAGGACAGTAACTCTGCTTGCTTCTTCTTTACCCACACTCTACTTAAGAACATCTCGATACTTTACTTGTACCCACGGTAACCCGGCGCTTCTTACTCTCACACACTCAACCAAACTCCGACACTACCCAACACAACTTCTCCGAATCCGCCAACAGGGCCATAACATCCGAAAACAGCAACAGACTCTACGGCGGCGCCGTTGAGTTAGTTAAAAGCCGCTCTAAGCCACGACTCATTGCACTCGCGTTCACCTCCCTGATCACTCCACCCATGAAGAGATTAACCTGCCAGTGAGAAATAATGCAGCCTTGCCTCAGTCCCACTTTCACTGTGAACCAAGCATACTCACCTCGCTCTCACTCTGACACATGCTCTACTGCCAAAATAGAAACTCTGCACCGCTTCCCTGTCGACCCTGCGTAGGCCTCTTCCAGATCCATGGAGGCCCAGAACACATCCTTTCCCTATGCAAGGTTCTTCTCACAAACTCTTCTCACTGCGAAAATCAGATCGGCACACCCTCTACAACTCCTGAAGCTACACTGTTCCCCGGCAATCGGAAAAAACTTTTAATAATACTGGGATAATTTACAAGACTTTTCAAATTATGAATTGCATGTCATGAACACTTCATAACTTCATAACCTTTCCAATGACTGCAGGAGACCTGTTAAAATATTCGTCTCCATGGTACATAGCTACATATTTTTTTGTAATAAAAAAAAAACAGAACATAGTAGCACTTCACAAGAGCTTTCAAATGATGTATTGCACGTCATCAAAACATCAAAACCTTAGGAGGAGTACCTATTTTCTTCCAAGCATTACAGCGGACCGAAACAAACGGACGAGCATGTTCATAGAATCAAACCCAAAGCCCGTTCAAATAATCTCGTACACATCATTCTGATGAAAAAAAATGGCACAGTATACAACAGAATGTCGCCTTGCGGGGGCTGCGAGACATAATTTCTCGAGTACATGACGGGAGTCGGTCAAACGAGTGGTTGGGAGTTGAGGTGCGTGGTTCATTTTAAAAAAGGCTATCAACAAAATTTAAGTTTGCCTATAAAATTAAGAAAAAATTATAGATGAGGGAAAATGTAGTGTCATTTTTCCTTGTTACCAGGTGTAAGTTTGTTACCATTAACCGGCTAATTTTACAGGTTAATTATTTTTTTTACTTTTTAGAGAAAATGTTATCAACGTGGTATGTTGGCAACAAACAGCAGCAATATTAGAATACATTATGATTGCAGACGTTTACACAAAGATGTAATCGAGTCTGCCATTTCACCTTAGGTAGCAGATAATATTGGAAGTGTTCACTGGAAAATATTTACACAAAAATATCATGGTCCGAAATTTCAAATCAGCAACTGTTAAGAAAGTAAGCAATAATTGATTAGTGACACATGTACTCTAGTGACGAGTTAAGGAACAACGGAGGAGGGAGTGAAGACAGGGTCGTACTGCTAGGGGCGTTAAGACAAGGTCGTATTGGTAGGGGCGTTAAGACAGGGTCGTATTGCTAGGGGCGTTAAGACAGGGTCGTATTGTTAGGGGCGTTAAGACAGGGTCGTATTGCTAGGGGCGTTAAGACAGGGTCGTATTGCTAGGGGCGTTAAGACAGGGTCGTATTGCTAGGGGCGTTAAGACAGGGTCGTATTGCTAGAGGCGTTAAGACAGGGATTACTTGGTTGTGTAACATCATCATCAGGATTTCTGTTAACCATGATGAACAATTAATTTGGACTATGCTATGCTACTTAGCGTGTCTGCCGTTAGTAGGAATTAGTTCAACAGAACTGCTGAGTCGGCAGACGTACGGAGTTTGGAGGAACAGCGGAAAAGAGAGAAGAATTGAGGAGGCCTACAGTAGGAAGAGCGGCCTACTGAGCCATACTCTGAGGACGGCGTCGCTTGAAGAAGCCAAGCTGAAATGAGAAGAAAAATGAGAGAGCGGAAACACGATAAGAAAATAGAACATGACTTCAAAGAACACTGCGCTACCTGATAGTGGCTGAGTGTACACCGCACAGGCAGAGTGTGAGGCTACACATCACACTAGCCCAGTGGGAGGCGCCACACGCTTGATGATACGACGGATGCTGTGGATAAAACCTACCGACTCTAATTATGTTGTTGCTGTAACGAATCTATTTGCAAATTATTTCATATTTTTAAAAGATGATCAAGCTTCGCAGTTTCGAGTTTTTAGTAGCAGAGGGTTGCAAGTTCTGTGATTAAATCCGATAATTTATGGAGAAAATCAAATTGAAACAAAATGATGGTATCAGTCAATTCCAAAATTTCGTAAAATCGAACAACCTGTAGCATAAGTCAGACCTGTTGCATCTGTCAGACCTGTAGCATCAGTCAGACCTGTAGCATCAGTCCGACCTGTTGCATCAGTCAGACCTGTAGCATCAGTCAGACCTATAGCATCAGTCAGACCTGTCGCATCAGTCAGACCTGTTGCATCAGTCAGACTTGTAGCATCTGTCAGACCTGTAGCATCTGTCAGACCTGTAGCATCAGTCATACCTGTAGCATCAGTCAGACCTGTAGCATCAGTCATACCTGTAGCATCAGTCAGACCTGTATCACCAGTCAGACCTGTAGCATCAGTCAGACCTGTAGCATGCATCAGTCAGACCTGTATCACCAGTCAGACCTGTAGCACCAGTCAGACCTGTAGCATCAGTCAGACCTGTATCACCAGTCAGACCTGTAGCATCAGTCAGACCTGTAGCATCAGTCAAACCTGTAGCATCAGTCAGACCTCTAGTTTCAGTCAGACCTGTATCACCAGTCAGACCTGTTGCATCAGTCAGACCTGTATCACCAGTCAGACCTGTAGCATCAGTCAGACCTGTAGCATCAGTCAGACCTGTAGCATCAGTCAGACCTGTAGCATCAGTCAGACCTGTATCACCAGTCAGACCTGTATCACCAGTCAGACCTGTATCACCAGTCAGACCTGTAGCATCAGTCAGACCTGTAGCATCAGTCAGACCTGTAGCATCAGTCAGACCTGTAGCATTAGTCAGACCTGTAGCATGTCAGACCTGTAGCATCAGTCAGACCTGTAACATCAGTCAGACCTGTATCACCAGTCAGACCTGTAGCATCAGTCAGACCTGTAGCATCTGTCATACCTGTAGCATCAGTCAGACCTGTAGCATTTGTCAGACCTTTAGCATCAGTCAGACCTGTAGCATCAGTCAGACCTGCAGCATCAGTCAGACCTGTATCACCAGTCAGACCTGTAGCATCAGTCAGACCTGTATCACCAGTCAGACCTGTAGCATCAGTCTGACCTGTAGCATCAGTCAGACCTGTAGCATGCATCAGTCAGACCTGTATCACCAGTCAGACCTGTAGCATCAGTCAGACCTGTAGCATCAGTCAGACCTGTAGCATGCATCAGTCAGACCTGTATCACCAGTCAGACCTGTAGCACCAGTCAGACCTGTAGCATCAGTCAGACCTGTATCACCAGTCAGACCTGTAGCATCAGTCAGACCTGTAGCATCAGTCATACCTGCAGCATCAGTCAGACCTGTAGCATCAGTCAGACCTGTAACATCAGTCAGACCTGTATCACCAGTCAGACCTGTTGCATCAGTCAGACCTGTATCACCAGTCAGACCTGTAGCATCAGTCAGACCTGTATCACCAGTCAGACCTGTAGCATCAGTCAGATCTGTATCACCAGTCATACCTTTAGCATCAGTCAGACCTGTAGCATCAGTCAGACCTGTAGCATCAGTCAGACCTGTAGCATCAGTCAGACCTGTAGCATCAGTCAGACCTGTATCACCAGTCAGACCTGTATCACCAGTCATACCATCAGTAAACAAGACGAACTGTTTGCGATGCGATTGTTTTTTGCAGCTTCATGCAAATCATTTTGAGCGTCAAGTGTGAACTTTTGATGAAAAACATATGAAAAACTAAATTAGAAATCAGAATTTACATGGTGTTTCTATCATTTTGTTCAGAGCCTACACGCCATAGTGTCTTTTAAAGGAGCATTCTGTCGTATCCCCTTATCCAAATGAGGAGGGATAAAACCTCGACTTCTTGTACAGTTTGAGCCGGGCAAAATAACTCAAAAAAGATTATGTATTTTGGATAGAAATGGCGACGCAGAAAGTGAAGGAAAACCGAGTTGATAAAATAATACATTCTTGACCCAGGTGACAAGACGTGAACAGCTGCCTGATAAGCTGAGAGAGCAGGGTTCGTTCGAAGAGATAAAAAAAAATGAGTATAAGAACGTGGGGTCTGGTGAATCAGCCAAGTACGCGCAGCTACAGAAACCGGCTACAAGAATAGGCTACAAAAAGAGTAATAAATGAAAAATATACAAGAAAATTGTATAAGTAGTAAATGCAAACTAAATAAAATTCACTTACTTTTGAGGAATGAATAGAACGCAACATTATAACTGCTTGAACGCGCTCGGTGATGATATATTCTGTGTTGAGGAGAACTGGGAAGGGCCTCTTGCATGACCCAGATATGCGGATCGGCAATTGCAGATAAAAATAAGAATGTAAATTCTGCATCAAGTTTGTTGCGTTTGATCTTAACGAATTCCTCGCTCGAGGTGCAAGCTACCAAACAAGGCAGCCGTCTCACTAGAGGAGAAGCGTCAAATTGGAAGATAAGTGTCTCAGTAAAGGAGGTGTGTCTCACTAGGGGAGGAATGTCTCGTTAGAAGAGCAGTGTTTCAGTAGTGAGGAGTGTTTCACTAGAGAGGAGTGTTTCATTAGAAGAGAAGTATCTCATCAGAGAAGGAGTGTCTCATTAGAAGCTCAGTGTCTCACTAGAAGAGGAGTGTCTCTCTAGAGGAGGAATGTTTCCTTGGATTCTGTTTTTTAAATGGGTTCGTCACATCCAACTCCAACTTAGGGTCCAACTTTGTAGGAAGATGCAGTAGCTCATCTCACCTCCCCAACATTTAAAAGACAATGGCATCATCAGATGCCTTCAGAAGTTTGTTATAAGAACAACAAACTATGGAGAATAAATATTTGAGCACCACTACCATTACGTTCAATGTTAAACAATATTTATAACAATGAACAACAATGATCAAAAATGGCCTTCCCACCTTTATTATCAGATAAGGAAAAAATCGGATCCGCATGGCCCCTCCAAGCGAAAACTGTCATGAAAGTAATTTTATTCACGGGGCAAAATTGTAGCTATAAAGCAGCAGTTGAACTTCTATCGCCATAAATGGTGTAACGATTCCAGTTACACCAAAAATTCATAATACTTCGTGAGTCAGAGCCAAGGTAATTATGTGAGACATGACGTGGGACAGATGACTCACCCTCCAGAGAATGAGTATGATGATGAGCAGGAGTAGGCACCCAACGAGGATGGAGAGAACGATGATCCACCAGGGCACGGGAGGAGGGCTGTCCAGGGACACCGCCGGGGACACGGGGGTGCTCACGCTCAGGCTGCGTACCTGCGGGGATGGTAACATAAGCCACGTCAGAAATTGGAGTTGATTACACTGAGCTAATACACGACAGAGGATGGATGCAAGGTACACACCAATACACAAACTATGATGAGAAGAAGAGACAAAACAACATGATGAAGAGGAAGAAAGGAGGTTTTGATTCAACTGCAGACAGCGAACTTGAGGGGAGAACAAGCAATGCAATGCAGAGGCGGTGGTGATGGTCGTTCAATTTTAGATGAAATAGTGCTGATAGGAGGCGAGAAACAAAGTAGGATGCTGAAATCAAGGTCCCAACAAAATACAACACCGCCATGCTTTAAAACTCGTTAACTAAAAGGAATGATTGTGATGTTCGGGCTTGATAAACGAAATATTCGACATAGGGGGAATACAATTGCTCCCCACATAGGCGCGTTGTGAGGGAATAAGCTTGAATGGGAATGTCCGACATGAAGATTAATACAATGGTGTACTTGAATGGAATTTGGATTGAATGAATGTTTTTAAACACAAAATATTGGACAGGATAGCAGATACACCAAATACAGATACAGACACCAAGCCGAATCCTCCAGGTAGGAGGTGGTTGACGGTGAGGTAGACCTCACACTCCTCTCATACACTTATACTCAAACAAACTTAGTTTTTTTGCGCAACACACATTCAGGGTCAGAAGTGGTTCACCCCTGCCGCGTCATGGTGACGACCGCTCTGTTTCAACGCGGCGCCTAGGACGGCAAAGCACATCAGAGCAGCGTCAAAACTCATCCAATTACAACAATTCTCCACTCACGCCTACCCATTGCACGCTCTCTTGCCACATTCACACTTATAATTCTCCTTTGTAACATCTGCCTCACGCCACCCATCCACTCAAACTTTGGTCTACATTTAGGCCAACGTCACTTACCTTAGCCTTCATAAGCATTTACACCAATCTCCCATCATCCATCCTTACCATGTGCCCACTCCATATCAGAACACCCAAACCTACTCTGTTCGCTAACTTCTCCACCATCCCCGTTATAATTCAAATACCATCGTTATTGATACTATCTATCAGCGACACTCCAGCCATGCTTCTCAAACATTTCATCTCAAAAATATTCAACTTTCTTCTCTCTTCTGCTTTCACCCTCCTAGTCTCCACTCCGTTGAGCACAATTGGGACAACTACCTCCACATACAGCCCTCTCTTTGCATCCATCCCCAACGTCTTACCGCTCATTACTCTTTAGTGCACCCAACATTTTACACCCTTCCTCCACGCGCGACTTCACTTCAGTTTCCACCAGTTCAGTCTTCTCCACATGAGAGCCCAGGCAATTTAAACACTGAACTTCCTCCAATAACTCTCTATCTAGGACGACACTAATTCTGCTCGCATCGGTATTCTTAGAACATCTCATTCCTTTACTTTTACCCACGTTAACTTGCAGCCTCCTCCTCTTACATACTCGGTCAAACTCCGACAACGACCTGCACACCTTTTCTTCCGAATCTGCCACCAGTGCCGTATCATCCGTAAACAGCAGCTGACTCAACTGCCAACTCCGTCCATTTACTCCCAACAGCTCTAAGCCACGATCCGGTACACTCGTGTTCGCCTCTGACCACTCCATCAAAGTAAAGATTGAACACCCAGGGAGACATAACGCAGCACTGTCTCAGTCCCACTTTCACTGTGAACCAAGCACTTCGACAAATGCTCTGCTGCCAACATGGAAACTCTGAACCGCTTTCAACAGATTTCCACCCACTCCATTCAGACCGAACCCTCTCCCCCCATACTGCTTACCAGTCAACCTTGTCGTAGACCCTAACCAGATCCATGAAGGCTAACATACGTGATAGTGTTTAATTCAAGCCGTTCAGATGAAATGACCGAACTGTAATGGATTAATTTTCTACATGTTATATATGAGTGTAATCTGAAGAGAAAGTGATGTTTGGTTAATAAAGAGAATGAGATTGCTGCTTACACATCATGGATTAGCGTCTTGTGCAAAAAGCTCACCTTAAGGAAGTCAGGGTTGACCTTCTGCGGCAGTCTGCGGACCCTGGCCACCATGCGACTGCTGATCTGCACATCCTTGTACGGGAACTGCAGAAGGAGACAGAAACCGCGTGAAATTTGAAGAAGTTACCAGGCTTTGGAATTTCGAAGAGGACACTATGCCTATCCTTAGTGAGCTTAGTACCTCATCAGAATTAAAAGGCTCCTCCTAGAAAGCTATCGTCAGTAGTTTAATCCAGTGCGATTGGTTGTTATCATGTGTTTCTTTGCTAAATCTGGACCCGTTCCTCTGTTACCTATTTGGCTGTTGACAACCTAATTATCCTGTAAAATTATTTAGTTTGCTATTAATGAACTTCTCAAAGTAGCTCGTCCAAAACTGTCGTCAACAGTTTTGGGTGAATAAAATAGTAAAATTAGATGTTAGTGTAAAAATGTAGATGTGTGCTGTCTATATAGGACTTATAAAGGGGCTTGTTGTAACCTTTTATACGTCTTCAAAGATGTGTTGCAGCAATAAATGATTTGATACCTAATATTGATGACGGCGTTATCAGGGTTTAATTGTCACCAATTAGTTATTTTTTCGTCAAGATGGCGCCAAGATACAAATTCTCCAAGATCCCATAACTTTTTGAGGCAGCCACAAATTAGATCCATCAACAAACTGATAATTATGAGTAATTTCTCACCACTGACATAGCGCTCAACAGTCAGATTGGTCGTGTCATGTTAAAGCCTAGGCACACGATGTTCTAAGACCCGAAAACCTTGAGCCTTTTGATCGAGGAGGCATGAATCGTGGATCAAAAAGCTCAAGGCTTTAGGGGCTTTGAACATCGTGTGCCGAGGCTTTCAGGGAGCTCGCCGAGTGTACAATGATTATTGGACATCATCCAAGCAGAGATAGTTTCATCGAGTCGGTGAGTGTCTGTGCAAGATTTGGTGAGGTAATGAAGATTTCAACTGGTATAGTTTAACAGTGAATTTTATCATAGAGGGAGCTCTAGAACCAGAGACTGCATCAAAACAGGGTTCGCACAGTGACCTTGCCACAAGGTGGCGCAACAGACTTCATTGTGACGGAAACTTCGCCGTGGTGTTAAAACCTATGAGTGGCCTCCTGTCACAAATGTCTTCTAATAAATATACTTTGAGCACTAAGCTATGTAGCCAACAATTTGAAGACCCATGTCGTCAAATAATTTGAACTATAGCTGCGAACGAAGTAAGTTGCTTCGGACAAAAAACTAGAGTTCCTCATGTCAAGGACATAGTTAAGTTTTATAGTTAAAATGCAATGAATGTGCAACTTACAACAACCACTGATGCGTTCTTGATGAACATCGAGCCATGGATACCCAGGCTGTGATGTATGTAAGTATCAGAGACATGAATGAATCCTAGCTTTCAAACAGTGTTTTTTCGTTGGCATCCGTGAAAAAGCAGAAAGATTCTGTTAACTTCGAACAAGAACTCAGAGCGTAGTAGACATTATTGAAAAGAGGGTATCATTAAATTCGCTCGCTTACAAACGCATACATCAAACATGCAAGTACCCGAAATCATCACAACATCAGCCAGTGTTAGAAACAGCGCACTGCTAACCTAACTGTAATGACACTAGTGATCCGGAATTACGAAGGATAGTTACATATATTGAATCGCAATAAAGATTGCTGGCTGTGAAAACCTAATCCTGATCACACCCATTCTCAGGACTCATGTTATCTGAACGTTGAGTCATTGAAACTTTTGACGGTTGAACAAACGGCTTTCGAAAGATCACTGCTTCAAGTCGCCGATTTGTACGTTAGAGAGCATTTCTCTTTGTCACATCGCGACACAGTTGTTCTCCAGTGTAATTAGAGAGAACCTTTACTACTATTGCATGACTAGCCTTTTAAAAATGAAGAAAAAGGTTTTGAGAGGAAAGGGTTCCTGCTATGCTAAAGGAAGCGATGGCGTTTCTTGCACCCTTTCTCTCTGCCCTCCTCCCCCCACCCTCCATCGTCAGAAATGTGATCTAAAACGTCCTCCCTAAAGACCAAAAGCACTTGAAGCACGTGTCTGAACCTCTCGCGTCCAAAGGTCGTAACGATGAAGTACCGAGTCAAGTCCAACTTAAATTTCTTCAGGTGGAGATGGTATGCATTGACGTCATCGTCAGTGCTACTCGCGTCATCATCAATGCTACTGACGTCAACTTTGTGAACGATCCTAATGATCGTCTATGATACTCGTCCGCATCGTGTTCAATACCGGAAACCACTCCCAAAATATCCGGGTCACCTGAGACCAGCCGTCCATTTTTCATCATGGTAAGAGCGCCCACTACCACGTCCTCAAGAGCATCAGCACTCGGCCGCTCCTGAGCTTATCTTAGATCACGTCTCATCGTCGGGCATGTACAGGTGAGGGGCTGGCATCCGTGGTGGTGATTGGTCGATCACCACGCTCAATCTGTTGTTCATTATCGGGATACGTTTCGTTGATCGAAAATATCTAACAGGTGTATTAGACTCCTGTCAAATATTACTGATAGTATTGGAAAGATATTAGACAAACATGAGGTCAGGTTGGCTTGAAACCATTTTACACCAGAGGTCAAGCAAACGATGGTGTTTTCGCCAATAAGGTATTCAGAAGGGCGGGACACATGATGTGCTAAGAGGTAAGATTCATAGGCAGTCCCGTCGCATGAAAGGGTGAATTCAACTCCCCCCGCGGGGAGCTCAACAGATGCTGTATGATAGTCGGAAGAGTGAAAGGCTCCGTACCATGAAACAACAGTAACTTTTGGACGATGTAACCTATAGTGCGACGTATGTCACTGAAGGCCATGCATGAGCTGTCACATTTCACCATGGTGAGGTATCTCGCATTGCCGATGTTATTAATAAGGTAGCGAGAGAACGTTTCGATTTGAACTCGGTCAGGAAAATATATTGACATTTATACATCAGCTCCGAGTTGTTCATTAGCTTTCACCAAGCAAATAAAATATCCAACCAAGACGATTAAGTGAGCACACAATCTGACCATGGATATGGAATGTCAAATGACACTCATTCAAAGCGATTATCGAATACGAATATATTATATATTTAACTCACAATCAGATTTTTTTTACGATTACGAAGCCAATTTTTGACAGCACAAGTGCAGCCTCTTGAAGGCTTCAAAGCTAAATTGATGAGAGAAGGTGAGCAGACCAATACTCATAAAGGCATACGATGGTGAGCTTAAGTAGGTCTCGAAATAAATACCATCCAACTTCGGTTACCTAAAGCAGCAAATAATTCACTGAAGAGATGGGCACACCAAGCCTCGAAGAGACCGTGTAAGTTCAGCGGCTAAAGATTGGCCATGTAATTGAAGCCACATTTTATCATGTTGAGGGGTTTAATAGCCTTAAAGACGTAAGAGAATAACACAATAGACGTGAGAGAATAACCTTATATACTTGATCGAATAATCTTATAGACGTGAGAGAATAACCTTATAGACGTGAGTGAATAATCTTAAAGACGTGAGAGAATAACCTAATAGACGAGAGAAAATAACCTTATATACATGATTGAATAATCTCATAGACGTGAGAGAATAACCTTATAGACGTGAGTGAATAATCTTAAAGACGTGAGAGAATAACCTAATCGACGTGAGCAAATAACCTTATATACATGAGTGAATAATCTTAAAGACGTGAGAGAATAACTTTAATATATGAGAATAACCTTATAGAAGTGAGAGAATGCCATCCTCTTGAAAGAAACAATGAATCACTTCTAAAAATGCATCACGTGCAATCTCCGTAGTTATCAAGTGTTTATCAAGGCTGGCCGTGATTTGTCATGTTGGCATGTTCATGATATCTTTGCAGATGACACCAAGCCTTCCTTGAAAACCATTCTCGCTCCTCAGACGCTGGCACCCGCGTATTGTACAGCGCATTTGCCTGTGCGTATGGTAGCAGCGTACAGGGTACGAGTGTACAGCGTATTGGCCTGTGCGTATGGTAGCAGCGTACAGGGTACGAGTGTACAGCGTATTGGCCTGTGCGTATGGTAGCAGCGTACAGGGTACGAGTGTACAGCGTATTGGCCTGTGCGTATGGTAGCAGCGTACAGGGTACGAGTGTACAGCGTATTGGCCTGTGCGTATGGTAGCAGCGTACAGGGTACGAGTGTACAGCGTATTGGCCTGTGCGTATGGTAGCAGCGTACAGGGTACGAGTGTAATACTCGAAATTACGGGGACTGAAGCAAAACCCAGTGATAGGCTCTGGGAGGACAACGGCAAGTAACAGTATGAATGGACGAATCAGTAACCTATTACGGGGTTGTAGTATCGGCAACCATGTGTTGAGAGGGGCAACCGTGTGTTGAGAGGGGTAACACCTTGTGTTGAGAGGGGTAACACCTTGTGTTGAGAGGGGCAACCTTGGGTTGAGGGGGGCAACTTCGTGTTGAGAGGGAAACAAGGAAGCATTGAGTCAAGGAATCTATCTTGCGGCTTTCAAATCAATGTTTGTAAGGATATGACCAAGGGGATCTATTTTTTGATGCAATGCTTTTAAGTACCGCCACCACCTGCCAGTAGCAATGGAAAGAAGGACAGCACTAGGGCGTGCATTCCTTGTGCTATACGTTAGTTAAGCAGTAGTAGTTCCAGGTTTGCGATTCCTGACTTTGAGTATACGAGTATACATAGAACAGTTTTAATATGCCTTCATTTGACATTAGTTTGATGTAACTTTGAAGAGACTCCGGACCACAAACATCAACGCGAGGCAAACTACTCGACACCGCTCAAGGTCAAAATAGATACAAAACCACAAAGCTATTTAATAACATTAGATTTGAAGTTGAAAGTTCGTAGAGAAGTAATCGAATATCAACAACGAATCCCCTCATTGACTCATTCCACACACAAGAACAACCTACCCCACCCATTGCACACTCAGGCGCAACTATGCCATTGCAGGCACAAGCGCTGCCCATCTGTTGCACACACCAGCGCAACGCACCAATTGCACACACCAGCGCAACGCAACAATTGCACACACCAGCGCAACGCAACAATTGCACACACCAGCGCAACGCACCAATTGCACACACCAGCGCAACGCACCAATTGCACACACCAGCGCAACGCACCAATTGCACACACCAGCGCAACGCACCAATTGCACACACCAGCGCAACGCACCAATTGCACACACAAGAACAACAATCAATTGCACAAATAAGCGTAACCCATTAGTTATGGCCCTTCGCTGTTACGTTTTATTTAGCCAGTATACACTGCATATATTTTTTGTTTAATAATATCATATATCTATTGCTATAAATGTTTAGTGCTCATCTGACCCATGGCTCTCCTGTTACAAGGAACCCTCCTGTTCATGTCTTCAACGAAACTTTTGAAGTGTTCAAACAAATGTAGTCCTGTATACTGGAAGGTCATTGCTGTTCATCGTCGGTTCCAGCTTTATTTCAAGGGTAGGTGTCCCCATATCGTGTATCCAATAATAGACAATGTTTTCATTAGATTAGAGTTCGGTTTAACACTGCGTGAAGTTAACGTACTTGACGCGACATGTCATAGACAGGCACGGGTGCCACGGGAACAGGAACTGCTAAGGTGTTGAGGTCACATGCACGGGTGCCACGGGAATAAAAAGAAAGAGCACGGGTGCCACGGTATAAAAGAAAGAGCGCAGCTTGGCTGTTATTAGGCACATGAGAAGTAAAAACACAAGTTTGGACCGGTGTGTGCGCGCGGGTGCGTGTGGGTGCGCGCGAGTGCGTGCGCATGTGGGTGCACGCGCGTGTGTAAGCGCGGATGTGTACGCGAGTGCGCACGTGCATGCGCGTGTTTGTTTGTGCGCCTACCACATACACGCAATACCCATTAGTTGCACAAGTAAGCGCAACTCACCTACCACACACACGTGAAACCCATCAGTTGCACATGCAAACGCAATCCACCTACAACACACACGCGAAACTCATCAGTTGCACAAGCAAACGCAATCCACCTACAACACACACGCAAAACCCATCAGTTGCACAAGCAAACGCAATCCACCTACCACACACACGCAAAACCCATCAGTTGCACAAGTAAGCGCAACCCACCTACCACACACACGCGAAACCCATCAGTTGCACAAGCAAACGCAATCCACCTACCACACAAACGCGAAACCCATCAGTTGCACAAGTAATCACAACTCACCTACCACACACACGTGAAACCCATCAGTTGCACAAGCAAACGCAATCCACCTACCACACACACGCAAAACCCATAAGTTGCACAAGTAAGTGCAACATACCTGCCCCACACACGCGATACCCATCAGTTGCACAATCAAACGCAACCCAGCAACCACACACACGCGATACCCATCAGTTGCACAAGTAAGTGCAACCCACCTACCACACACACGCGATACCCATCAGTTGCATAAGCAACCGCAGCCCATCTTTAGCACACGCAAGCAGAGTCCATCTTTTGCACATGCAAGCGCAACCATTCTGTTGCACACACAAGCGCAACCCATCTGTTGCACACACAAGAGCAACCCATCTGTTGCACACACAAGCGCAATCAATCTGTTGCACAAACAAGAGCAACCATCTGTTGCACACACAAGCGCAATCATTATGTTGCACACACAAGAACAACGCATCTTTTGCAGACACAATCGCAATCATTCTATTGCACACACAGGAGTAACCCATCTGTTGCACACACAAGCGCAATCATTCTGTTGCGCACACAAGAGCAACGCATCTGTTGCACACACAAGCGCAGTCATTCTGTCACACACTCAGAAGCCACGCATCTGTTGCAAACACAAGTGCAATCATTCTGTTGCGCACACAAGAGCAACGCATCTGTTGCACACACAAGCGCAGTCATTCTGTCACACACTCAGGAGCCACGCATCTGTTGCAAACACAAGCGCAATCATTCTGTTGCACACACAAGAGCAACCCATCTGTCGCACACACAAACGCAATCATTCTGTTGCACACACAAGAGCAACGCATCTGTTGCACACAAAAGCGCAATCATTCTATTGCACACACAAGAGCAACCCATCTGTCGCACACGCAAGCGCAGTCATTCTGTTGCACACACAAGAGCAACGCATCTGTTGCACACACAAGCGCAATCATTCTGTTGCACGCACAAGAGCAACCCATCTGTCGCACACACAAGCGCAATCTTTCTGTTGCACACACAAGAGCAACGCACATTGTGCACACACAAGTGCAATCATTCTGTTGCACACACATGAACAACGCATCTGTTGCACACACAAGAGCAACGCATTTGTTGCACACACAAGCGCAATCATTCTGTTGCACGCACAAGAGCAACCCACCTGTTGCACACACAAGCGCAATCGTTCTGTGGCACACACAAGAGCAACGCACATGTTGCACACACAAGCGCAATCATTCTGTTGCACACACAAGAGCAACCCATCTGTTGCACACACAAGAGCAACCCATATATTGCACACACAAGCGCAATCATTCTGTTGCACACACAAGAGCAACGCACATGTTGCACACACAAGCGCAATCATTCTGTTGCACACACAAGAGCAACCCATCTGTTGCACACACAAGCACAATCATTCTGTTGCACACACATGAACAACGCATCTGTTGCACACACAAGCGCAATCGTTCTGTTGCACACACAAGAGCAACCCATCTGTTGCACACACAAGCGCAATCATTCTGTTGCACACACAAACGCAATCATTCTGTTGCACACACAAGAGCAACCCATATATTGCACACACAAGCGCAATCATTCTGTTGCAAACACAAGAGCAACCCACCTGTTGCACACACAATCGCAATCATTCTGTTTCACACGCAAGAGCAACCCATCTGTTGCACACACAAGCGTAATCATTCTGTTGCACACACAAGGGCAACGCATCTGTCGCACACACAAGCGCAATCATTCTGTCGCACACACAAGCGCAATCTTTCTGTCGCACACGCAAGAGCAATCATTCTGTTGCACACACAAGAGCAACGAATCTGTCGCACACGCAAGCGCAATCATTCTGTCGCACACACAAGCGCAATCATTCTGTTGCAAACACAAGAGCAACCCACCTGTTGCACACACAATCGCAATCATTCTGTTTCACACACAAGAGCAACGCATCTGCTGCACACACAAGCGCAGTCATTTTGTTGCACACACAAGAGCAACGCATCTGTTGCACACACAAGCGCAGTCATTCTGTTGCACACACAAGAGCAACGCATCTGTTGCACACACAAGCGCAATCATTCTGTTGCAGACACAGGAGCAACCCATCTGTCGCACACACAAGCACAATCATTCTGTTGCACACACAAGAGCAACCCATCTGTCGCACACACAAGCGCAGTCATTCTGTTGCACACACAAGAGCAACGCATCTGTTGCACACACAAGCGCAATCATTCTGTTGCAGACACAGGAGCAACCCATCTGTCGCACACACAAGCACAATCATTCTGTTGCACACACAAGAGCAACCCATCTGTCGCACACACAAGCGCAGTCATTCTGTTGCACACACAAGAGCAACGCATCTGTTGCACACACAAGCGCAATCATTCTGTTGCAGACACAGGAGCAACCCATCTGTCGCACACACAAGCACAATCATTCTGTTGCACACACAAGAGCAACGAATCTGTTGCACACACAAACGCAATCATTCTGTTACACACACAAGAGCGACCCATCTGTCGCACACACAAGCGCAGTCATTCTGTTGCACACACAAGAGCAACGCATCTGTTGCACACACAAGCGCAGCCTTCCTGTTGCTTAGTGCATGCGTCTCACCTTCCTACACCGAAGAACACGCTATTTATCCCCTGCTGTTTGTTTCTGCTCCAGAAACCCACACATCAGTCAGTTGAGAGGACCACATCAGTAGTTAATTAATTAATAAATCACCGCTAGCAACTCTCCCAATTGATTAATTAATTTGATGTAGACATGCAAAACCCTCGACAAGCTCCTCCAAAGCTTATCAAACTAAACGTTATTCATTAAAACTGTACTTAAACTCAAACCTGTTATTTACCTTCTCGAACAATGATCGCATGAAGGGCATTTAAATGGTAAATCATTTCATGAAAATTAATAGCCATTTTCAATGGCAAATATTAGTTTAAAATTATGAGCCATTTCAAAGAAAATGAATCAAACTTCACGATGAACGTTCAATTTATAAACCTCCGGACTGGAATAGTGGTTTGAGTGCGGCAACAGTGGTTCGAGCCTCATGAAGAGGAATACGTTGCAATGCAGTACAATGATTGAGGATGATCCTCAAAATGATTGAGGATGAACCTCACCATAATTGAGGATGATCCTCGCAATGATTCAGGATGATCCTCACAATGATTGAGGATGATCCTCGCAATGATTGAGAATGATCCTTACAATGATTGAGGATGATCCTCACAATGATTAAGAATGATCCAAACAACGATTGAGGATGATCCTCACAATGATTGAGGATGATCCTCACAATGATTGAGGATGATCCTTACAATGATTGAGGATGATCCTCACAATGATTAAGGATGATCCTCACAATGATTGAGGATGATTCTCACAATGATTGATGATGATCCTCACAAAGATTGAGGATGATCTTCGCAATGATTGAGAATGAACCTCAGAATGATTGAGGATGATCCTCACAATTATTAAGTATGATCTTTACAATGATTGAGGATTATCCTCACAATGATTGAGGATGATCCTCACAATGATTGAGGATGATCCTCACAATGATTAAGGATGATTCTCACAATGATTGAAGATGATCCTCACAATGATTGGGGATGAGCCTCAGAATGATTGAGGATGATCCTCGCAATGATTGAGAAAGATCCTCACAATCCTCACAATGAGAAAGATCCTCACAATGATTGAGGATGATTCTCACAATGATTGAGGATGATCCTCGCAATGATTGAGAAAGATCCTCACAATGATTGAGGTTGATCCTCACAATGATTGAGGTTGAACCTCACAATGATTGAGGATAATCCTCAAAATGATTGAGGATGATCCTCGCAATGAGCGAGAAAGATCCTCGCAATGATTGAGAAAGATCCTCACAATGATTGAGGATGATCCCCACAATGATTGAGGATGATCCTCTTCCTCTTCTTTGTATCAGAGGAAAGAGACAATAAGTAACATAAAGATAAAACAGTACCATTAGCGTTATTATTTCCATGGTGTTGGTGATGAGAATTAAGGAGGAAAGGTGTAGTGAAATGGTGTACTGAATTGTGTCCTGTGCGTTTAACTTTCCACCAATGGTCAAGGAGCAGAATTGCACAGACTTTCCTCAGACCTACGCAGTGTTCGAGAACCGTCTACAACCGGACGCTTTTCGGCCCCAGGACGTAACATCGCGTAACTTCTCAAGTAGGGCCCATCTCAAACTCCTCATGGACTTGAGGTCAACCAAAATGATTTAATGTTTTAGCTGAAGTGGAGGGAAGAGTGTACCTACTCAACAGACCAGGTGATGGGCTGCGTCGTCCGGTACGTTTGACCTAAGATTTGTTTGTACGGCAGAGATACGACAGTCTCATTGGAATAACCAAACGATTATTCTCGACTCCGCCCACCAGGCGGCGAAATGATAAGGCAATCAACAGGAAGGACAGAACAGAGCTTTGATGCTGTTGGTTCGTCGGATGGTACCTTAGGATGATGCAAACCGGGCTGTTTGTGATATGTGCTTATCTTGAGGCAGGAGGAGTTGGTTTTGTAGATGTACAGTCATGTCCATATCTTTTTAGACGCGTATCTGAACAGCAGAAATATCTAAGGTTGATGCTATGTCATGACCGCACAGTTGCTATGGTGCAACTGTGTGGTCGTGACATGCCCGCGTGTCAGGCCTTTTCATTATACGCTTCATGACCGCACAGTTGCTATGGTGCAACTGTGTGGTCGTGACATGCCCGCGTGTCAGGCCTTTTCATTATACGCTTCATGACCGCACAGTTGCTATGGTGCAACTGTGTGGTCGTGACATGCCCGCGTGTTAGGCCTTTTCATGACATGCCCGCGTGTCAGGCCTTTTCATTATACGGTATGTCATGACCGCACAGTTGTGCTATGGTGCAACTGTGTGGTCATGACATGCACGCGTGTCAGACCTTTTCATGACATGCCCGCGTGTCAGGCCTTTTCATGACATGCCCGCGTGTCAGGCCTTTTCATTATACGCTATGTCATGACCGCACAGTTGTGCTATGGTGCAACTGCGTGGTCATGACATGCCCACGTGTCAGGCCTTTTCATTATACGCTATGTCATGACTACACAGTTGCTATGGTGCAACTGTGTGGTCATGACATGCCCGCGTGTCAGGCCTTTTCATGACATGCCCGCGTGTCAGGCCTTTTCATTATACGCTATGTCATGACCACACAGTTGTGCTATGGTGCAACTGTGTGGTCATGACATGCCC
>SDVV010004384.1:0-20252 GCA_016164225.1 Gammarus roeselii
ATATAATCTAGTAACGAACATAAAACGAAATCTATTAGCAAACATATGACACATACAGGTGAGTTCAAATCCTGCCTAACTTCGCGAGCAGCTTATATTCCGACAGCTGTTCCATGACGTAAAAAGTACACAACCCTGTGACAGCATGAGGAGGGTTTTAAGATGTGGGTGGTTATGGTTTGGAGCTCGCATGTCGTGAGGGTCCGGTGTGTCCTTGCTATCAAGTTTTATACCTGCTTATGTAAATGGTCTTATTAAGATCTATTTGATTTTATTTTGCTGATACTTGTCGTTCGGGCGAGCAGTAGAGTGGTACATTTTTTTCTAAAGGAAGATGCATTGGTGGAATTTCTAACGTCACATGGTAGATTGTTGTAAATTTTAGAGCCTGTGACTGAAAATGCCTTTGATCCTGTCAGTGTTCTTCTGAACTCTGTGGTAATGTCATATCCGTTCCGCGTTGATCGGTTGTGGGCTGTCTGTCTTACGGTTTGAGAATCAAATACCGTTAGGATATGACAAATTATTCTCAATTTCGTAAACACGCATAACATCATTAACTTCTAGCCGTTCGTTTATGTTTAACCAGCCAAGTTTGTCTAACTGGGGCGTCACGTAATTGCTATTCGTAAAATTTTCATCATGAGCTACCATTGCAGTGAAGTTCAGGCCACGTTGGATATCGTAGAGCAATGTTTTCTTGCATTTTCCCCATATTATCGGGCCGTAGTTTAGATGGGAATAGGTCAATGCATTAATTACAAGAAGCCCCGATTTCAAGTCTAGCTGTTTCTTGGTTCGATTGAGGAACATGAGAGTCCCATTGAGTATGGAGCAAAGTTTTTCAACATGATGTTAGAAGGTCATACTTTGATCAAAAACTCCTAGACTTTTGACAGTGTTACTAGGAGAAATTGACGAGCCAAAACAGTCAACAACAAAATTGGAAATTGTCCGGTACTCTGGATGTATTTGTTTTAGATCCCAGTATGATGCATTTGGTTTTATCTGCATTAACTTTAGGCCCGTTTGAAGTATACCAATTGTGTATGTGAGTCAACGCTGCTTCCTCATCTTTCTTTAACTCTTCTAATTGGTTTACCGGACGATTGAACAGCAATTGAAGATCATCAGCATATATTGCCATTTTTTCATTTTTGACTTCCACAGCTGATATCATTCACAAACAGTAGAAAAAGAATAGGTCCGAGAAAGGATCCCTGTGGTTCACCAAAATGTACAGGTTTTGGGGGAGATAATCTCTTTGTTTATCATAACAGATTGGGACCAGTCACTGAGGTAACTTTCAAATCAGGATGGTTGAATGTTTAGTTGCGCGAGTTTTTCCATTAAGGTGTCGTGTTGAACGCTATCAAATGTTTTAGAGAGGTTCAACATGACAAGTAATGATAAACAGTTTTGGTCATAGGCTCTGTAGATGAGTTCGGGAATCTTTATCAAAGCGTCTTCGGTAGATGTCCTCCGTCAATATGCATATAGACTATTATTAATAATCTTTCTGTCCTCTAAGTAGTCCAAGAGTTGACGCAATTTTTTTCCAAAACCTTGGAAATTACCGGTAGGAGACTTCTGGGTCTGCGATTTGAGGGATCATTCTTATCCTCTTGTTTATGGATCGCTCTAATGAGAGCATGTTTGAAATTTCTTGGTGAAGGTGTTTGTTGCTATGGATGTGTGGATGAGATATTGGAGGTGTGACAGTAAGTAGTAGATAGTTCAGCGAAACGTGCCCTGTGAAGGAATAAGACAAGGATAAATAGAGTTACTTTCAGTCTAGTGAGTTTGCGCCCCATATTTTCACGGACGGCCGGAGTCAGGCAGGCGGCTAACGGGTGACTCATTATGACGGATGGACGGACAGCTTTCGGATTATTCATAAGGTATGTTAATAGGTTATATATATTATTAGGTTCTTATATGTTAATATGATATATAAATAGAACGTTTACACACTACTTTTGGTATTCGCATTTCAATGTTGGGCGTACTGTATTGCAATTTCGTTGCATGTCATGTTGCATATATGCATTTCAATGCTGGTCTTCTGAATGTTTAGGGGTATTGATCACGTACATTTATAAAATCATTTTTATTGATATAAAATCTAACAGTTACATAATAATTTACATGCAGTCTTAAACGTTAGATGCGTTGGATGCGCTTTGGCAAATTATGTAAGTTTGCGCCTATCTGTTATTCGAATTGTATTTCTACTTGACTGATTTGTCATTATTTCCATGTTTTGAGTGAATGCTCTGTTATAAATTTATGTCTGGATTATAATTCTATATATTTTTCTGTGCATGTATGTTTGTTTTCTTATCTCGTTGGGGTATAATTGACTCATTCTGAGGTTGTTTGGTGGGGTTCTTAGCGGTTGGACGCTTGGTACCAGCCAGATATTAAATTATTCAATGTTTTGTGTATTTTCCAGTCGTTTATTTCATATGTAAATAATATTGATTGGTAGTTGGCGAGTTGATGTTTGTATTTTGGGTTGATACAGCGGCTTCGTTTCGAGAACCTATCTACCTCATAACGCATTATCCAGGTTTGAACCAGATATATCGGTGTTCCATTGATGCGGTGTTCCAATAGTGAGAGTACCTGAACGATATGGATTTTTTGTATGTTATTATATTGTGTTATGTATACTTCGTAATGATCGGTTAATTTATGTTGAATTTGTAAGTTTTTTTGGAATTTTGAATAGTTATCTCATCCAGTTATATGATTTTTTAGGTTATTTAAGGTTTGCCATCGTCCATGTAGCACACTATTTCAGGCATAATTGGTCGGTTAATGCATCATTCTTCTTATTTTATTAAATCTTGACCGTTTTAGTATGTGTCTTTGAGCTTTGTATATTCTGTGTACAGTTTCCAGCTTCAATTCAATCTGTTGGTTTTTTATACAAAATCGGAATATTAGGATATATTACGTTTGTATCTGCAATGTTGAGTATTATTTCAGGTATAATTTAGTTACATGCTGTTTATTTTTAGTGTTTCAGATATCGTTTTGCATCCTGGTACAATGTTTGACATTGATATCATAAATATAGAAGATTCGATGTGTTACAAATTCGGTCTTTTTGTTAGCTTATTGTATGTTTATTGTAGGACCATACTTCACTGTTTAGGAGTTAGAGAAGTCCCCTAGGCCAGAGCTTTTTTTTTTTTTTTTTTTTTTTTTTTTTTTTATAAGTTGACCGAATTTACTATGATGGATACCCTTAGTGTATTGAAAATTTTTAATGTGAGTTAGAGCAGAGTAAAGAATTACGTAGTTATTTTATTATTAATGTATGTATAAGAGGTGTAAGTTCGTACTGCATCTATGTGGAATTTTGTCATTGAACCCTAACCAGTGTATAGTGTAACGTTTTATTAGGCGATTTACTGATGGAGGGGTCCTGGTGTAGAGGTGGTTTACACTCATTGGTCGTCAGTTGGATTTCGTCCATGTTCAACGTGAATTTTGTAAGTTCTTATGGACTTCAATCTTAAGTTCCATCGGTTTGTTAGAGAGGTTATGCGACAAGCTGCTCATCGTTGTTGTAATTTACTTAGGTCATCAGTGAACAAAAGACTAGATTTTCTATTACCACACTCTTTGAGACTCATATCATGCCCATTCTTAACCACTGTACCTGTGTATAGATTCTTGGTTATGTCCATGATGTGACTTTGCTCGACGTTGTTCAGATATGTTGGACTAAACAGATGCATGGTACGTCTGAGGTATTGTATCATGACAGGGTGTTGCATCTAAATTTGTTATATATCAGTTGTAGTTTGCTGAGAAGCGACCTAGTGAAACATTATAGAGTTCGTTTTTATGACACAGTGGACTTGATTTTTTTCTCCTACTAGAGGCACAGCATCAGTTAGTTCTAGGAATTTGTTATAGACCTTAACGGATACCGTAATATTATTATTTGTTATGCATGAACTCAGTGTTAAATGTCAGATATTTTCGGTATGGCTGTTATGTTAGTATATGATTTTTCATGAACCACATCACCTTAGGAGTTAAAATGCAGGATTATTAATATTTATTACAAGATCGGTAATGTACATCGACATCATGTATTGATTGACCGTACACTTTCCATATTGGTGTAGGATATATCCTCTGGGGTACGGCAGGATACGCCGTAGATCATAGTTCATCAATGTCGGTTAGGGTTGAGTAGAGAATCTTATTTAGCTATTTTTTATAGTTGATGTTGTATGTTTCGATTGGTTATCATAGGAATATATATGTATTAGGTATAAATGCGCCTACTTTCGTAGAGTGTTGGGTATGAAACACACTTAATTGCATGTTATGATCCAAAATATTGATATGTTTTACCTTTCGACATTGGATTTGGGTCCGGTTCCATGTTGTCTTGGAGAACTAATCTAACGGATTTGTGTAGAGTGTTAGTGTTAAAATTCTTCAATATTTTAATGTCTATCTCAATTATGTTTTTCGCTCGCATGTCTTTACTAGATGCTTATTCCTGCATGTCTTACTTGTATAAATGTTTGTGATCCGTTTGTAGTTTATACACTTAGAAGTTATTGATTAATTCAGGCTTTGTTATGAGATTGCATTCCAATTCAGAATATTGGAGTTTTTCGAGTATTCACCAGATCCGCTGTTGCATTTTTCACTATAGGCTTGTAATGTAGAGGGGCCGTGAACCTGTCACATCCTAACCTAATTTAACCAAGGGTTATATCTTTTTTCTCGTTTTCATACTTATGTATGTCATGTATTACTCCATTGATTTAAACTTTATTCCAATCAAATCTATCTACTTGACTCTGTAGTTTTTCCAATCTTTAGCAGATTGTGTGCCTACATATATATATATATTGTTTCACATTGCTTGTTACAAGTCCAGTAGTATCGACTAGTTTCAAGTAATGTTGGGTGATCGCTCTCGTTAGTAGACTGTAGAGTTCAAAACTTTATGTAAGCTTCCCTCATATGTCAGTGATTGTTATGGGTGTTAAAGAGTTAGGAAGTTTTATGAATGGTATTACTTTTATGATAAGATTTTTTTGTAGTGTTGGATGTGTTGCTCCTACCATTTTCATCCATTATAACGAATATTGTATAGATCCACTCTAACATATTTACTACACATCTGTGATGTAAGGTCTGCAGTCAACATGATATAGGATATAAATCATGTCTAAGGTACATAATTACCGAAATATATATCAATGTACGACAACATAGATCATATCAATGAATGCATAGAGGGTTATCATACACTGCCAAATACATCAATACTTAGACAACCTAACCTAACAATCATCCTGACCAATATATGTGCATTTTTATTCAAGTTTGATGCATATGTATGATATTGATATGTATGAAACTTTCCACTTGGGCTGTATATTTAACAAATCAAAAGCAGAATGAATACATTCCTCCCATTTGATCCAGCAAATATCCTCTTGCAGATGTTTAGATTCCAGAATTTTTATCGATATCTATGTAACATGTTTGGATGAGGTTCAGCAGGTAGGATCCAAGAGAACTAACGCACTTTAATTTGTTACACTTTTCAATGTGGAACAGTTTCACGCGATATTAGGTTCAAAGATCTAGTCATCCTAACCAGCTTAACCAATAATTATATTTTTTCATTTAAGTTTGATGGTTATGTATGATATTTAGTCATTCTTTTGTGCGATGTATATATAAAAGCCCCTCCACACGGCTCTATTTTACGTAGTTTTTTTTAATGTCACACACCAGGTATACACTCATACTTTTACATGCATATACAGGGGCGTAAGCGTCACAGAGTCAGCACATGTGTCGACACAATGCATATATACAGGGTCGTTAGTATCACAGTGTCGGCACGTGTGCTGACACAATGCTCATACACAGGGTCGTTAGCGTCACAGTGTCGGCACATGTGTCGACACAATGCATATATACAGGGTCGTTAGCCTCACTGTGTCGGCACATGTGTCAACACAATGCATATATACAGGGTCGTTAGCCTCACTGTGTCGGTACATGTGTCGACACAATGCATATAAATAGGGTCGTTAGCGTCACAGTGTCGGCAAATGTAACGACACAATGCATATATACAGGGTCGTCGATGTGTCGACACCATGTAGGCATTAACACACATTTTGTGCAGAAAGGGTTACCATACACTGCCAGATTTATTAATACTCAGGCAACCTAACCTAACCTAACCAACTTAACCAAGAATTATGTGTCATCGTTCGAGATTTTTCCTGCATACATATGAGACTTATTATTTGATTTGTGATAGATTCATATCAAATCCCTCCACATGGCTCTAAATTTTAATCTATCATTTACAGTTTTGATATACACTTTTAATTTTGATCTAGCAAATTTCATCACACCCATCAAAACCTAACCTAACCTCATGTACGGTATTCAGTCATTGCTATATACATATGAAGCCCTCCAAACGACTGTAAATATAAATTTAACATGTATGATATTTAATTCGTTGTCACTTTCAACCCATATTAGCTAGCAGAGAGGACCAATTTCAGACTTAGATGGTTTAAATGTTACAGGTAATTCTTATTTTATTTTTTGATTTGACATAATTCTACTTAAATTTAACATGTTATTCACACCCATCAAGACCTATCCTAACCTTATGTACAGTATTCAGTCATTGTTATATACATATTAAGCCCTCCAAACAACTCTAAATATCACTTTACCATATATGTTATTTATTCCGTTTGCACTTTCAACCCATTTTAGTTAGCAGAGGACCCATTATCAAACTTAGATAATTTGAATGTTACGGGTAATTCATATTAGTTTTGATTTGACACATGTACCTCGCGATAGGTTTCTGGTATCCTTTTACGGTATGAAACATATTCTTCTACTGATTTCGATGATTCGATGTTACCTCCGACTGACACGATGTTTGCAATTAATTACCCAATCTTTAAGTTTTAGGTTAATATAATATTTCATTGAGAATTTAGATAGTTTTATTAGTATTTATTGGCATTATTTACATATCTTGCTGACAACATCAATGACATCTACCTCGTTTTTGATTTAAACAGCATGGTTTGTACATCCAACCATACCCATCATAACTATTTTCAGTTTCCTCTCAAATTCCTTCATATACTTTATCATATCTTTGATGGGAATACCGAAGGTTGTTCCGTTCCCGTGAGTCCACAAATGTATTGCTTCTTCTGCTTGAACCTTAATTATTCGAAACTTCTCCAATTCAAAGTCATTCTGAACAAAAAATCTAAAATTTAAAATTTCAATAAAATTGATATTTTTGCGGGATGACACCTTACTTAAGTAGTCAAGTTATCACTTCAATAGAGCGACTTGGCTCTGTCATCTCTCGAAAATGTGAAATTTTATTGAAATTTTGCATTTAAATTTTTTTGTTTTACATTTTTTCTCAACCTATGTAACGCGTACATACGGTTGAACATACACATTCACATACGTACACAGCTTTATACACATACAGACACAGTTGATGACCTAAACGAGCAATGTTAGGCCTAATGTTTTGCGAAAACGACATGTAATCAACTTATAATAGCTAGCTGCATACCGAGAATGGAGTCAGTGTTACGTTGAGATCAAGCGGAGACACACGTTTCGTCATAGAATAAACATGAATGAATATTTATATCTCAAAAATTTGTTTACAAGTGTTCGAAGACAAAATCTCCTAAGATGATATGAGTCGGATCGAACAAACATTGACTAGTAATGAAAATATCAGTTATCTCAGAATGAGTAGAACAA
This sequence comes from Gammarus roeselii, assembly GCA_016164225.1. Taxonomy (NCBI): domain Eukaryota; kingdom Metazoa; phylum Arthropoda; class Malacostraca; order Amphipoda; family Gammaridae; genus Gammarus; species Gammarus roeselii. The sequence continues at coordinate 7,831 of SDVV010004384.1, forward strand.
GCATCAAAAGAGTGGGAGATAGCATTCATATATGGATGCAGGAAAAAGGAAGTCTTCTGTGGGTAACTAATGTCAACGCGTTACAGTCTTATGTAACAAAATTTAGGGGAAATAAGAAAGCAAATCTCGAAATTGATATGATCCAAGTGGAAAATCATCATCATGACTGTAATAAAGCTGAGGTAGTGAAAAACAAATTATACCTAAGAACAAAATAAAATCTGGATCGTATGCAAAATTTCTCGATGATGAAACTCAGAATGACTTTGAATTGGAGAAATTTCTAATGATTTAGGTTCAAGAAGAAGATGCAATACTCACGGGAACGGAACAGCCTTCGGTATTCGCATCAACTATATGATGGAGTATATGTAGGATTTTGAGAGGAAACTGAAATATAGTGATGGCGTGTATGGTTGGGTGTACGAACCATGCTGTTTCTAGTCAAAAAAACGAGGTAGATGTCATTGATGTTGCCAGCAAGGTCTGTAAAAAGTGCCAATAAATACTTATAAAACTATGTAGATCCTCAATTAAATGTTTATATTATCTTAAACTCAAAGGTTAAGTATTGAATTGCAAACATCGTGTCAGTCGGTGGTAACATCGAATTGTCGAAATCAGTAGAAGAATATGTTTCGGAGCGTGAAGATATGCCACAAACCTATCTCGAGGTATATGATCTAGATGTGTTACAGATTGGTAGAATATAAAGCAGAGACCGATTAGATCTTAAAACGAAGTCATCGTCAAGGAAATGAAAATTATAGGAAAGAAAAGGTAAATCAGAGATGCAAGTCGTCAAAGGTTGTAGAGCCAAGTGAAGATATTGAAGTAATAAGAAAAAAACATAGTGTGAGACCATGTGTCCGTTGATATGAAACTGGATACAAATTTGAATAACTTGTAGCATTCAATCCATCCAAGTTTGAAAATGGGACCTCGCTGCTTACTAATATGGGTCGAGAGTGACAACAAAATAAATAATATGTATGTTAAAGTGATATCTAGAGTCGTCTGGAGAGCTTCATATTTATACATCAATGACTGAATACCGTACATAAGGTTAGGTTAGGTTTTGATGGGTGTGAATAACATGTTAAAGTGAAGTAGAATTGTGTCAAATCAAAACTTAAATGTATTACCTGAAACATTCAAACCATCTAAGTTTAAAAATGGGTCCTCTCTGCTAACTAATATGGGTTGAGAGTGGCAACGAAATAAATAACATATATGTTAAAGTGATATTTAGAGTCGCTAGGAGGGCTTCATATGTATATAACAATGACTGAATACCGTACATGAGGTAAGTTTATGTTTTCGTAAGTGTAAATAACATGTAAAAATCATGAATCATATGAAAAAATGTATAACAATCAAAACAAACGATGTAATTTGAATATGAAAATTGATTAAATTTGCAAGATCAAAATTGAAAGTGTCTATCAAATCTGTAAATGATAGATTAAAATATAGAGCCGTATGGAGGGATTTGATATGAATATATCATATATCAATGAATAAGTGTCATATGTATGCAGGAAAAATCTCGAACGATGACACATAATTCTTGGTCAAGTTGGTTAGGTTAGGTTAGGTTGTCTAGGTATTAATGCATCTGGCAGTGTATGGCAACCCTTTTTGCACAAAATGTGTGTAATTACCTTCATGGTGTCGACACATGTTGCGACACAGTGAGGCTAACGACCCTGTATATATGCATTATGTCGTCACATGTGCCGGCACTGTGACGCTAACAACTCTGTATATATGTGCATTGTGTCGACCCATGTACCGACACAGTGGGGCTAACGACCCTGTATATATGCATTGTGTCGACACATGTGCTGACACAGTGAGGCTAACGACCCTGATAATATGCATTGTGTCGACACATGTGCCGACACTGTGAGGCTAACGACCCTGTATATATGCATTGTGACGACACATGTGCCGACACTGTGAGGCTAACGACCCTGTATATATGCATTGTATCGACACATGTGCCGACACTGTGACGCTAATGCCCCTGTATATGCATGTAAAAGTATACGTCTGTACATGGTGTGTGACATTAAAAAAAGCTACGTAAAATAAAGCCGTGTGGAGAGGCTTTGATACGTACATCACACAAAATAATGATAAAATATCATACATAACCATCAAACTTGAGAGGAAAAATATGAATATTGGTCTAATTGGTTAGGATGACTTGATATTTCAACCTAATATTGCGTGAAACTGCTTCACATTAAAAAGTGTAACAAATTGAAGTGCATTAGTTCTCTTGGATCCTACCTGCTGAGTCTTATCCAAACATGTAACAGAGATATCGATAAAAATTCTGGAATCTTAACATCTGCAAGAGGATATTTGCCGGATCAAATTGGAGAAATGTATTCAAACTGCTTATGATATGTTAAACATACAGCCCAAGTGGAGAGTTTCATACATATCAATATCATACATAAGCATCAAACTTGAAATAAATTACATAATAATTGGTTAAGATGACTGTTAGGTTAGGTTGCCTAGGTATTAATGTATTTGGCAGTGTATGGTAACATTTTTTGCATTAATTGATATTTGATCTATGTTGTCGTACATTGATTTATATTTCGCTAATTATGTACCATAGACATGGTTTATATCCTAGATCTTGTCGACTGCGGACCTTACATCACAGATCTGTAGTAAATATGTCAGAGTGGATTTAATCAATATTCGCTATAATAGACGAAAATGGTAGGAGCAACACATCCAACACTACAAGAAAAACTCTTTTTCTACCAGTAAAACAATACATAAAACTTGCTAACTTTTTAACACCCATAACAATCACTGACATATGCGAGAAGCATACATAACTGTTTTGAACTCTACAGTCTACTAACGAGCGATCATCTAACATTACTTGAAACTAGTCGATACTACTGGACTTGTAACAAGCAAAGTGAATAAATACATATATGTAGGCACACAATTTGCTAAAGTTTGTTAAAACTACAGAGTCAAGTGGTTAGATTTGATAGGAGTAAAGCTTAAATCAATGAAGAAATACATGACATAAGTATGAAAATGGGAAAAAATATGTATAATCCTTGGTTACATTATATTAGGATGGGATAGGTTGACGGCCCTCCTACATTACAAACCTATAATGAAAAATGCTACAGTGGATCTGGTGAATGCTCGAAAAAGTAAGATATTCTGAATTGGAATGCTATCTCATAACAAAGCCTGAATCAATCAATAACTTCAAGGTGTATAAACTTCAAACGGATCACAAATATTTATGCAAGTAAAACATGCGGGAATAATCATATAGTAAAGACATGCGAACGGATAACATAATTGAGATGTACATTGAATTATTGAAGAATTTAAACACTAACACTCCACACAAATCCGGTAGATTAGTTCTTCAAGACGACATGGAACTGTAACCAAATCCAATGTCGAGAGGAAAACATATCAATATTTTTGGATCATTACATCCAATTAAGCGTTTTTTATACCCAACATTGTATGAAATTAGGCGAATTTAAACCTAATACATACATATTCCAATGATAACCAATCGAAACATACAACATTAACTATAGAAAATAGCTAAATAAGATTCTCTACTCTAAATAGCGAAAATAGCTATAAAAGATTCTCTACTCGACATTGATGGACTATGATATACGGCGTTTTCTGCAATACCCCAGAAGATAAATCCTACACCAATATGGAAGGTGTACTGTCAATCAATACATGATGCCGATGTACATTACCGATCTTATAATAAATATAAATAATCCTGCACTTTAACTCCTAAGGTGATGTGGTTCATGAAAAATCATATACTATCATAACAGCTATACCGAAAATATCTGACATTTGACACTGAGTTCATGTATAACAAATAATAATATTACGGTATCCGTTTAAGTCTATAGCAAATTCCTAGACCTAACTGATGCTATGCCTCTAGTAGGAGAAAAAAATCAAGTCCACTGTGTCATAAAAACGAACTCTACAATGTTTTACTAGGTCGCTACTTAGCAAACTACCACTGATATATAACAAATTTAGAGGCAACACCCAGTCATGATACAATACCTCAGACGTACCATGCATCTGTTTAGTCCAACATATCTGAACAACTTCGAGCAAAGTCACATCCTGGACATAACCAAGAATCTATACACAGGTACATTGGTTAAGAATGGGCCTGACATGAGTCTCAAAGAGTGTGGTAATAAAAAAGCTGGGCCTCTGTTCACCGACGACCTAAGTAAATTACTACAACGATGATCAGCTTGTCGCATAACCTCTTTAACAAACCAATGGAACTTAAGATTGACGGTAACGAGAACTAACAAAATTCACTTTGAACATGGACGAACTCCAAATGACAACCAAAAAGTGTAAACCACCTCTACATCAGGACCCCTTCATCAGTAAATCGTCTTATAAAACGTTCCACTATACACTTGCTAGGGTTCAGTGACGAAATTCCTCATAGATGCAGTACGGACTTACACCTCATAAACATACATCAATAAAATAAAATAACTACGTAATTCTCAACTCTGCTCTAATTCACATTAAAAAATTGTACTACACTAAGGTTATCCATCATAGTAAATCGGGTTACTTATAAAAAATAAACATAAACACAACTAGCTTGGTTCTAGGGGACTCCTCTAACTCCTAAACATTGAAGTATGGTCCTACAATAAACATACAATAAGCAAACAACATGACCGAGTTTGTAACACATCGAATCTTCTATATCTATGATATCAATGTCAAACATTGTAACAGGATGCAAAAAGATATCTGAAACACTAAAAAAAACAGCATTTAACTAAATTATACCTGAATTAATATTCAACATTGCAGATACAAACGTAATATATCCTAATATTCCGATTTTGTATAAAAAACCAACAGATTGAATTGAAGCTGGAAACTGAACAGAAAATATACAAAGCTCAAAGAAACATACTGAAACGGTCAAGATATAATAAAAAAAGAAGAATGATGCATTAACCTGTTATAACAGTCGTCATTTCGCTTCATTTCTTCCCTAGATCATGCTGTCCTTTCATTTCTTCGCCTGCCACATGTTCCCTCTGCGAGGAGACGACACACAGATTGATTAATGGCTGCACCTGCCATTGCCAGTCTAGGGGCTGCCTCGGACAAACCGTTGCCATGGGCCACTAGGAGAAAATTTGTGTTTCCTGATTCATACTTAAGCGTAATTTGAAGAATAAGGGAATATCTTTCTCGCATAAACACACTTAAGGCCACTAAAACTAAAGATGGGCTATCTTGTTATACTTCCCTTATAATGAAAAGGAGCACTAGTGCGTAGATATTCAACCACGAACCCACGATGGCCCTCATCTATCGAACAATTACGCGTTCCACAACCGTGCCGTAAATTTATTTTGTGTTAAAAGATAGTGATTACGTCCGGTGTGTCGATCACCCCGTTCATACGAATTTATAGGCTTGTACAAAACTTATTGTGGCTGTAGGTATCATTTGAGTTGCGGTTCAGAAGCACAAATGCTGCACCATTGCTCACATTTTGTGCTGGCCTAGCTTGTTTTGTGCCAGGCGTACTTTAACAGGCGCCTGACGAGTATTTAAACGAGGGTAAAATGGCCTCCAGCTCAGTTAGAAGAGCGATGTGGTCTGAAGTACAGATCTCAGATCATTCCATTAGCTGATCCATCGGGTGGAGGTAAGAACGACTTAAGAAGCTATTAGCACTCAGTATCTCATATTTAGATGCGTCTGATTTAGCCTTTCGGCGTTTATTTTGTGTGACAGTTGTGCTATATATAAACTGGTATGCGTTCATATTTGAGGCGTGTGATATTGTCCTTCTGCGTTAATATCTGTTCTTTAGGTTGTTACCTAACTCTAATTCCTCAGTATTTATATCCCGTGTTTGTATCTCCCTACAGGGTGGGTTTTCCGTCAACACCTTTCTTCACCTTTTCGTCGTCTTTGCGTAGCTTTTGCTTACGCTCTACGCTTTACACTTACATTTCTTTTTGCTGTTTATTTACACTCAGCATGTAACTAAATTATACCTGAAATAATATTCAACATTGCAGATACAAACGTAATATATCCTAATATTCCGATTATATATAATTAACCAACAGATTGAATTGAAGCTGGAAACTGCACAGAAAATATACAAAGCTCAAAGACACGTACTAAAACGGTCAAGATATAATAAAATAAGAAGAATGATGCATTAACCGACCAATTATGCCTAAAATAGTGTGCTACATGGACGATGGCAAACCTAAAATAACCTAAAAAAATCCTATAACTGTATGAGATAACTATTCAAAATTCTAAAAAAACACCACAACATCAACATAAATCAACCGATCATTACTATGTATGCATAACACAATATATCAATTTACAATAAATCCATATTGTTCAGGTACTCCTGCTATTGGAATACCGCACTGATATATCTGGTTCAACCCTGGATAATGCGTTATGGGGTAGATAGATTCTCGTAACGAAGCTGCTGCATCAATCCAAAATACAAACATCAACTCGCCAACTACCTATAGATATTATATACATATGAAATAAACGACTGGAAATTATACAGAACATTGCTTAAATTCAATATCAGGCTGGTACCAAGCGTCCAACCGCTAAGAACCTCACCAAACAATCTCCGAATGAGTCAATTATACCCCAACTAGATATCAAAACATATAAATAATGACAAATCAGCCATGGAAAATACAATTCAAATAACAGATTGGAGCAAACTTTCCTAAACTAATTTGCCAAAGCGCATCCAACACTTTTAACGTTTAAGACTGCATGTAAATTATAATGTAACTGTTAGGTTTAATATAAATAAAATTTGTCTTATCAATAAATATCAATTCCCCTAAACAATCAGAGGACCAGTATTGAAATGCATATATGCAACATGACATGCAACGAAATTGCAATAAAGTTTGCTCAGCATTGAAATGCGAATACCAAAGGTAGTGTATAAACGTTTTATTTATAAAACGTATTTACATATAAAAACCTAATAATATATCAAACCTATTAACTCGGCAGCTGTGGCCGAGTGGTTAGCGTATCCGACTGCAGTGTCAGCCTCTGGGGCTGCATGTCGCGAGTTCGAGCCTTGTCAGGGACACGGCGGTCTTGTGGCGGGGAGATTGGGCGCCTCCCCCCTCTGTGTCTGCCTAGCTTAGTCACCCCCCCAACTAGGGGGAAACGGCTGTATGTCTATACATGTCTATACATTAACACACCTTATGAATAATCCGAAAGCTGTCCGTTCATTCGTCAGAATGAGTACCCCGTTAGTCGTCTGCCTGACTCTGTCCGTCCGTGAAAATATGGAGCGCAAACTCCCTAGACTGAAAGTAACTCTATTTATCCCTATTTCATTCCATCTCAGAGCACGTTTCGCTGAACTATCTACTACAGCAGTATTACTTCTAATCCGTCTTTTAGATATTGCCACGTTATGCCATCCTTCCTACAGAATTTTGTGTTTTTGAGCAAATAAACGGCAGAGAACATTTCTGCTTCATTTACTGGCTTGGGTGACTATGCTTCCTGCTTTGGCGGTGAAAGGTTTAAGGACGGTGGTGTTTGTCGAGTTGGTCCTTTTCTTTTCCAGGTTTCATTTATGCCTGAAGGTATTCCACAACGTTCTTCCATCACCTCATCATATGTGTGTTTTCAATCATTGGTGAAGAAATTGTTGAATGTTTCAACTATTTCATCTGGGTTTTCGTAGCTGTCCGTTTTTTTTCGGCTGTTTGTGGGGCACGATGTTCCGAAAATAGTCCAGGTCTGCGTAGAGTTATTTTAATCTTTTTTTAATTCAGCCAGGCGTGTATCTTCTTCGTTAAGCTATCAATTTTCGGACTCGTGTCCGTTGTAGCAGAACTTCTTTTCGGGACGGTTTGTAAATTACAAGCAATGGATCAGATAAATGTATGTTATTTAGGGAGTTTATAATATTGTTACCTTAATGTGCCGCTGGTAAAATGTTTAAGATGTTGATTTCTTGGTCGAGATGATGAGTCATCTCCTTAGTTGGTAAGCGTGTTAATTTCTTTGTAACAACTGGTGCCACGGTGTGAAGAGCTTTAATAAAATATTTCTGGAACATAGCGGATTGTACATGCACATCGTCTGTATTACGCATGTTAATAAACTGTGAAATTCTATTCCGTAGCTCTAGTTTAAGTGAATCTTTCGAGTAAACTTCTTTGGTTCTGAATGTCATAACAATTGTTTTTCGTTTTTCCTTGCGCACTGTGATCACGCAGCCCATTTCTTCGTGGTCTGCGACTGAGGGACGGACGCTTGCACTTAGAACAGATAATCAATTGTTCGTAATTATCAGGTCTAGTAGTGAGCAACTTCCGTCTCCTGTGACTCTGGTTTCGAGTCTCAATAAGTTGCTCAAGTTTTAATCATAAATTAAGTTGGCCTAATTTATTGGGCTTCAATTGGTCGGCATTGAGATCTCCTGGGACAAGATATAGTAACTGAAAGATTGTTTGTTGGCTTTAGGTGGCCTGTAAATGGCTCCGACAATGAAGGATTTGGTTTGCCTGACTTGGATGGTGTTCCAAACATCTTCGACTTCGTCTCCATCTCCAAACGTCTTCATTTGTCTCGTCTTATACTCATTTTTTAGGTATATACACGCTCCGCCTCCTCTTTGTCCTCGATCTCTTTTGAACACTTTGTATTCATCAATCAGAATAAAGTTGCTATCCATGCTAGGTACCAACCATGTCTCAGTATATCAACATCTTCCTATGATAACATTCACTTTATGTGATCAATTCTAGACAAAATACTTTTGAATTTATGTGTTTTATCTGTATTTAATTTTTGTCGTATGACCGAAAATTCCTTGCCATGTCTTCCGGTGCCTGTGAGTCATCTAGTCACATTGACCTACTGCTGCTGCTCATATGACTGCTATTGCTGCTGCTTATGTGACACCACTGTCAGCGTTCATCGTGCAGCTTGCAGTGGTGTTTTGACTTTCGTGACCGTTGTCAAATGAGTTCTCCGTGTAAATGCAGGTATCTGGTGCATCGTATAGAGCAGTGAATTTATTGCTGCGTAAGTTCGAATGATATATCCCTCCGTGTGTTCGGTGAACTTTGGACGAATGTTTCACTGGTTCAAATGCACTATGATTGTCGTCCTTTCGGGAAATTACAATCACGTGTCTCGTTTCATACCGATTTATACGTGGTTCTGGCAGGATTAATGTTCTTCTTACGTTACCAAAGTTAAATTTCTGGATAATGTTGATTTCAAGATTCAAAGTAGTACTCAGTACTGTAGTCATCAGGTCGCAAAGATTATTATCATAGATTTTGTGAGTGAAATAGTTATCGATGCATGTCGTAATCATATCATCATTATCTTAATTCAATGGCAAAAATGCTATGTGGTTATGCAGGTTTTTATGCAGCTCATTTTCACCTCAGGTAATCAACGCGCCAGCGGGTAGATTTGACCTATGATTGATTTTTCCATTCTAAGATACCGCCATTGCATGCAAGAGACAGTGACCATCTGTGGTTATTTTTTTACCTGTAGTTTTAAATTGCTTAGAACCGTTCTGATATTCTCATGGTCATCTTTTGGGAACGTCCATGTGTGTTCGTGTTTACAAGACCTGGACGATGTTTGATACCTTTGCTTTTTGAGTATACGCCTGGCTCATGGCATGGTAGTGACTTGTTATATCACGAGATATTGTAGACTGAGGACTTCTAGACAAACAATTGGATTGGGTTGTATGTATGATTTATTTGCAACTATACAATTTATACAAGTCGAGAAATGGGAGTCTAAGTTAGGTGTAAGAGGAGCGAGCACAGGCAAGCAACCAGTCGGTATCGGGGTCGAGTCAACACTAAATCTCTTAGACTATCCCTTGCTGGTCCGTACATTTCGCTTCCGCCACAAGTGTGGCCTATGATGTTGTTGGCTCTGTACCGCGCGTTCTCTTAATTCTTGTTTACTGATCATAGGTTCTCTTATTATAAATTACCTTGTCGGACTATACTACCCGACTTTCCGGCCAGCGCATGTCTAATGTAATAGGGATGTTATTGACGACCGTCTACTTGCCGGAAACCTTCTTCGTTACAGCAATTAAGATGACGCCCGGTACAGGGACAACAACATCACAGGTCACGCTTGTGACGGAAGCGAAATGTACGGAGCAGCAAGGGATAGTCTAAGAGAGTCAGTGTTGACTCAACCCCAATACCGACTGTTTTCTTGCCTATGCTCACTCCCCTTACACCTAACTTTAACTCCCATTTTCTCGACTTGTTTAAATTGCATAATTGCAAATAAATCATATAAACAACCCAATCAAATTGTTTGTCTAGAAGTCTTCAGCCTACAATATCTTCTTGAGACATAACAACTGGCGACTAGGTGAAGAATTCAGGGTAATTTATTCGTGAAAGCTCAAAAAGTGCTAACATTGAAAAGGTCTTAAGACAACGGACAATCACATAAAATGTTCGACCATGCTACAGAAGGCCTCGAAGACTTCTTGGCCCGTTTTGAATTCCAAAACTACTGAGCCCTGACAGCAGCAAAGGACGAGCGAGAAAAAGCGTCATTGCTGTTATCATGCTTAGCAAGAAGCGTGATCACACAAATTCAGCTATAAATAAAGCCGAAGATCATAAAAGTGGCGACATACGACGAGCTTGTGGCAATTCTAAGAACAATATACCCGACGCAGATTGAGAGTTACGCTCGATCCCTCAACGAATTGGGGAGCAAGTGCGAATACGAGGACTGCTGGCGAAGTAGACTTCTTTGAGTTCAATATATAGCCGGATTGCAAACCAGCAGGTTGAACCCAGCATTGATCACGAAATGCAAAGAAAAGAGCTTCGACGACACCGTGACAAGAGCAAAGACACTAACAGATATCGGTGGACGTAGAAGACATCGTCCCGGTACGCCCAGGGCATAAAAGTATACCAAAATAAGTCCCAGCACTCACCAAGGTCGGAGCGCCGCTAAAACTCACCGAAACATGACCGGCACTCAAAAGGTTTCAAGAAACTCTACGGGAACGACAAGCCGACGACGCAAGTGAACGTAAATGACGTCTGCATGAGGTGTACGGCCAGAGGAAAGCACCTGGCGAAAGAGTGTTTTGCACTCAAATTAAAGAGTAACAAGTATAGAAAAGTGGTGCATGTCGCAAAAGTATGCAGATCTAAAGCCTACAACACCACACGAAATAAAGCAAATCACATCGCCGAAGCGGACTGTTTTACACCACCCGAAGAAATAAACCAGAGTTATTACTCTACCGTTAAGAAGATCCGGAACAGAACCTCAACCAGGATACTCAAAGAACCAAAACCGACGGAGGCCAAGAATCGCTTCAACGGACTCTTCCAAGCTGAGGACGAGTGGCCCGGGATCGAGGACCACAAGCGGCTCCACCAAACAAAAAAGGATGGCAACATACGTGAAGGCGTGGACAGTACAAAGAATCCGTCGGTAGAATTGGTAGGGTGGCGATGAAAAAAGGCAATAAATATAATAGTAGGCAGAACATTTTTTTTAAGAGTGCCTAAACAGGAGATGCCAAGCGTAAAATAGGACGATCCCCATTTTATGTCCAGTGCAGATTAAACGGTCAAGCAGTGAAACTAGAACTTGACTTGGGATCATCGATAAGCATTATCACAGAACATGATCCGTGACATTAAAAATGGTATAGTATGCAAAACGTACCAGAAAGCGATTGATTACGGCAACAATGCCAATAGTTTCACTGGGCAAACAACGCTTGCGGTAAATGTGAAATGTACGGGCAAATTGCATAATTTTCTTGTTGTAAAAGAAAGCTTATCTCCATTATTCGGTCGTGATTTTTGTAAAGCTGCTCTTTTGTAAAGCTGCTTAACGCTTTGAATATTATAATGGAGGAGTTTACTTCGGGTTGCTGTTTTTCCGAACGACCACTCGCGCATTTTACGACCTGAAGAGCTGCTGTAACGCTTTTAATATTATTGCGTATACCCCATGTAAAAAAATCTCCTTATAAGAATACCCGTGTGCCAATCCTGGTGGCGCATGCGCATTGGCAATCATGTGACTTGGCCGTCCAATTGTTTTTTTTGCCGTATAACTGTTCATTTTAGATATCACATTGACAGCTAAATGTAGTAGCTGTTAGGCTTGTATCTCAGCGTTATTCATTTCTGTCAACTATTCATTTCTGTCAACTAACATTTCTGTCAACTATATTTTAGCCTTGTAGCCGGGGCCTTAGAATCGTGCTACCGTATCCACCGCGTGTCGTAGAAGGCGACTAAAGGGGCGCCCCG